>SNQN01005474.1:0-39672 GCA_008642245.1 Bassia scoparia | reverse complement strand
TGTAAAATATTAAGGTGTAAAAAACAGTGGGTGTAAAATATTATACACTTGTAATAAAAGTGTGTATCGCTTGTATGGAGGTTGTCTAGTGAACATCTGTTATTGGTCGAAGTATAATGTTGTTGGTGATTATTGTATGATTTGTGGTTAAATTGCTTGGGCTTGTGGGCGCGCCATTAAGTTTAGGGTTTGTTCACTAACATGGCTAAATAGGTTGAAACGCTGTTGTGGAATACTGGGCATGTTGTATCTAGTGTTTGCATCTATGATTAATCTATGTTTTACTGGGGGTTGCTCTATGTTAGGTATATTTGTTTATATATGTTTTCACTAGGTTAATTGTTGGTTGTCTAATTGTAATGAATCGGATTTTAGTTTTGATTTGAAGATAATGCGGTAATGTATAATGGAAATTCAATTTTGAATTTGGCTATTAGAATTCGTTTGATTGATTATCGGACCTGGAAGCAATTGAAGATGATTTAGAATTGTTTTGAAAGTTCTAATATAATGGAATTGATTAGATTCGTTTGGATTTGAAGTATCGGACCAAATGGAATGCAATTGAATTGGGATTGAATTGTTTAATTGTCTAATATAATGGAATTGTAATTAGAATTCCGTTTGAATTTGAGATTATCGGACATATGGAAGCAAATTACATTGATTTTGAATAGTGTTTTAAATTGTATATAAGAATTGTATTAGAATTCGTGTTGATTTGAACTCATTCGGTTAGCCAATGGAAAGCAATACTATGAATTGTAATGAATATGTTTTGAAATTGTCTTTAAGTGAATATACATGGAATTGATTAGAACTGTTTGATTGAATCATCGATCCATATGGAATGCAATTGAAATGATTTGGAATTGTTTAAATGTGTCTAATATAATGGAATGTGTAATTAGAATTGTTTGATTTGAATCATCGGACATATGGGAATGCAATTGAGTTGATTTTTGAATTGTTTTGAAATGTGTCTATATAATGGAATTATTAGATTACGTTGATTGAATTCATCGGACCATAATGGAATGAATTGGAATTGTTATGTTTGAATTGTTTAAATTGTCTAATTAATGCAATTGTATTAGAATTCGTTTGATTTGTTTGAAGGTTGTCAATGTTCATTTGAGATGTCATATGGTTCAGAAGGTTGTCTGTGTTGATAATTAAGTTCGAAAAGGTTTCATATATTATTTTATTTACAGAGTTGAATTGTCTTTATTTTTAAGAGTTTCTAATGTGCTTATCTTTTGTAAAATTATTTAATGTCATGTTGTTATGTGTTATATATATATGCTTGACAAAAAACAACAAAACATAACAATGTCCGAGTCTGATGATTCTAATGACTCTAATGATCAAATTCAAATGAATCCAATGAAAGAGTGTGGTGTCAAATTCTGTTGTGCAAACAAATGTAGTTTTTTAGTAAAGGGTGGTGGAGTACGCATGGGTGAAATGTACAACATACCTTACGACATCACTTTTGAGTATGTGTATGTTGATTACGCTCGGAAAGCGTTGTAAGGCCGAAGCAACTACGATTAACACACAGAGACAATACCTCGATCCTGAATCCACCACAATTTGATAGAAGATTCTTGAACAAGGAGGTAGTTCTTGCATATGAAAAGGTAGTACAAAAAACTTCATTCTTGCTAATTGTTAATAAACTTTAGTTTTTTTTCGTATGACAAGGTAAAGGTTGCGACACATTGTCTATGTTTTATAAAGTTATCTATGTGTTTACAAAATTGTTATGTATAGTTATACACTTGTCTATGATGTAACGATGTGTTTTCTCAGGACATGATAAATGGTATAGCAGTCAATCCATATCACTCAAGCGTAGCTGAGAAGTATAGCTTCATCATACAAGAGTGGTAGACAACCCTGACTGTTGAACAATATGCAAAAGACAAGAACTATGAGGTGAGGGCTTTGTGTACGAGGAATGGGCATCGGGAAGGGGTTCAGACTGCTGATGATGTAATCTGTACTTAGATCGAAGGTGCTTTATGAATTTGGCGCCATCTAAGGGGAAAGAACATTGGCTCAGTAGTTTCTAGATGTGGGGCGTTGTTATGGAAGGTGGCTAGAAGATGAGATCACTAAAATTGCAGCGAATAACGGATTGCACTCAATGTGGTGTTGTATTATGTAGAAAATACGAATCTTACTGTATGGTTATGTTATGTTAAGTAGGATCTGTATTAAGGTTCTCTTTGCTAGTATAAACATTGTGTTGACACATTATTTCTAACCTCAGGAAGGTCTGTACAATAGCCGTGAATAAATTCTATGAACTCACCCTATATCTCTTAAGAATATGGTCACTTAGTATTCAATTAGTATTTGTAATGTAATTGATTTTGGCTATTTATGTTCTAATTACCTTAATTCATCATCGTCGTTGTTAGTGTATCGCAAATCAATAGTCTTACATTTTGTCTGTTCTCACTTTTTTATCTTCCTTGTCCACTATAAAATGAGCCTATCAAGCTCTATAGCAAACACTACAAGTAGTTCTGCACCACTCGCACCCTAAAGACTGCAAACTACGTAGCGATAGAAATCGATAATACTCAACTAAAGGTGTGTGTAGAATGAACGTTAGACAATTCATATAGAATTGGATTATGGTAAGTGAGAGTTATTACTAGTGGTAAATTAGTAAGTATTATTATTGGATATCGAGTGTTTTATGAGACGGTGACGGTTTATATCAGCAGTTAGTAATAGTACACTTACAACTTTGTTTGCAAACATTGTTTGTCTGTCATTATATAGTCTTATTCATTTAAACAACATTATGTGGGCAGGGTTAGCGTGGTCTTGCTTCTACATCGATAAGGATAAAGGAAAACAAATGCTGTATTACTAGGATTATAACGGATAAATCAGATAAGTGTTGCAGAATTGTGGTTAGATCGGTGGTACATGCATCTAATCTATGTAGCACTTGTACCCATATTGCACTATATATATGTGGCTTATTAAGTACTCTTTTGTCAAATACCATTTCCATCTTTCTCTAACTTAGAATGGAATACTTTGATAACATTGATGATGATCAAATTGTGTCCTTGGAWGCAGATYATCATCGAGATTTTCTCACCGACTTACCCCTTTCAATGCCTAGTCTATGTGAAATTTCAATCAACATTGCAACCACCCACCCAAACCAACCTCCGGCACATGCAATCATCCCTCAAGCGCCAACACATTTACAAATGGGTAGCCCCATAATGAATTTCATAAATGAACCACTCAGGGACATTCCACCACAACACGAAACTCGATGTAACCATCGACGATCAGTGATCAACAATCCACGTCAACATTCCTTCAAGAAATCCTTGGTACAAAAGCCTCGTAGGCAAGGTTCATCCAGTGATACCGTCTACATCCTTAACAAAGAGAAAATTAAGAAAGGTAATCACAACTAAAAAATTCCTTCCCATCATCCTACAAATATTCACGTTCTAATTTGTATAATTATAAATGCAGGCGATTAGACTGGATTGTGATGTCCTAAATAGCAAGAAGCAACATTGCAGTTTCTCAGTACGACAAACGTAATTTGTATCCTGTTCTCAGAAATATYAAGTCTATAGTACTTGGATGTATAATGTAATGTAGCAAAAGTACTTCAATAAAATGTAATGTTGCACTGTAGCCATAGTACTTCAATAACATGACTAAAATTGCTGTAATAATACGCCTTAATTGTCTAAGTAAGGTTGTAAACCATTACAACCATTTGTTACCTACAAATTACAAGCTTTTCCATAAAACTTACAACTTCCAAAAAATTGTGTTCGCTTMTAGTAGGAAACATTCCAAAAAATTTACAACTTCTAAGCTTGTAGTAGGAAATATTCCAAAATATTTACAATTCCTCATACAATTCCTCAAATACCCAAAACATTTACACCTTTAGAATTGTTCCAGAAATATTTACAAAGCTTCAATAACGACAGTCACTTTTGGTTCGAAGTAAATGAAGACTTCGTCGCGAACTCATTGTGCTTGCTTAAGACATCCTCATGAAGCAATATAGGCCCTCTTTCTCGGGGGGGAACTCCTACACGTTTATGAATGATGTAAGTTAATCAACTAAACAACAATTTAATTATAGTATCGTCCAAATCTACTGCCAAATCATCTCAGTGAATCAGTAATCACAGCAGAAATATGGGGTTTTCGTATTATTAATATTTGGTCCTTTTTTTTGGGTTTGACAAATTATCTGCTGAATTAATAATTAGCAAGATTAGTATTAAACTTTGGCTTGTAGCTATTAAAATTGGTGACACTTGAAGTCTTAGTTACCCTAAAAAGAACATACTCATCCAACTTTCTCATATATACGAGCAGCACACAAACTACTATCCAAAAAAATAAATCAAATTCTTAACTTAAAATGAGAGCGTCTAAACAGTTAATAGACTTCAATAAATCAAATAATTGAAATAAACTATCATATTCACATAAATTCAATTCAAATAAATTGAATATTAAAATTCAAATAATTCCATACTTCACTAATGAATAACATACTTTCATAATCAATAACATACTTCAATATTCATATATACAAATACAATACAAATATCATACTTCAATATATTCAATAATAACATCAGACTTTGTCACTCATATGTAGCTTCTCATACTACAACATTAGACTTTATAATGTATCACACTTTATCATGTAACTTGTTTATATTCACAATTCATTTCATTCAAACATAACACTTCAAATATTTCAATTAACAATTTCAAATATTTCATTATAACAATTTAAATTTTTAAATATACACAAATATATATCAAATAACTTCAATTCAGACTAATTAAGGTTACTCGCTATGACATTAAATCATAACTTTAATAATCATCAATGAATAAAAAGAATTAAAAACTGCATAAAACTTACATTAGCATCAATCAAACATTTCGGTCTGACAACAGAAGCCACATTGACCTAATGTGGCAGTCAATCCACTAACCCGAATCATTTCAATGTCATTCCCATTACTGCAAAATAATAACTTGATTATTCTCTATAACTAATCAATATTTTCTAAACCAATAAATACAATTTATTTGAGACGACTTACCTCAACAGATTACCCCTATCAATGTAAACTCAGCAAGCTTTTTGTTGTACGGGCCTCCTCCACGCCACGCTTTGACATATACAGAGCACAACTAGAAGATGCCTTTGCTTTCCTCTGTTTCGGCTTCTTTCCAAATCCTTTCATCATTGGGCGGACTCCGACTGCATCGAATGCACATCCAAACTAACATATAAAAGTAGGGTCATTCCCACCACCTCAGACCCACTACTCCTCCTCCATTCAAATTCAGGTCAATGCACCAACATCCGTCGTCACAACCCTCTCCCTGCAATTCAGGTCAAACATGTCACCGCCAAAATCACGGTCATCTCTGATTTTCAATACAACCACGATACGATCCTTGTTGAAAACCAGGATAACTAGCGGATTCATTGTAATCCCATTCAATATTTCACCGTCAAAGTACTGACTAATAAGCTCTGAATTCTTCTCCTCGAGTGTTTGATAAGACGGCGAGCTCAAAATTTATTACTCCTCACCTCCAAACCTTTTCATCTACATTTTACCTTTTCTCATTCTCAATGCCAGTTCTTCAACTCAATCACAGGTTCTGCCACAGTTCTGCACACCTGCACCTGAACCATGCATCTCAGGTTCTGCCACACTGCACTAACCATGCATTCAGGTCTGCAACCTGAACCATGCATTTCAACTTCTGCCACACCTGCACGTGAACCTGCATCTCAGCTTCTGCCACATTTTCGTTTCCCGTTCTGCAGGTGCTGACCCTCCTGCCACAGGTTGTTGTGCTACGGTTCTTCAGCCGACTCGGTTGTTCTGCCACATTCTTCATTCAGACGTTCATCTTCCTCAATGTTAATTGGATCTCGTGGTTCTGACCTACTTCATCATCTCAGGTTAGTTTCGGTTATTTCATGCTCGTTCTCCGCTCTTTCTTGATGTTTCGTGCTCTTTCTTCATCATCTGAGTACACAACACTTCTCTTTCTTTTTCTTTTACGATTCATCGATCTTTCAAAGGTTTCTAAAAAAGAAAATTAAACAAACATATAAACAAACATATAACACAAACTCTCACTTACACACATCCTTAGTCTATCAAAATACGTTCATAAAACCTATCACTTAGACACCTTAGTAAGTTGAACACTGATAWCAAAGGAAGTGGTACATAAAAACAAAAACACTAAACAGAAAAATATTGGTATGAAGAATAAAGCATACTTGCTTCTTGAAACATAAACCTGCTGTCACATTACATGCATCTTCCTAACCATATGCAAAAAATTCATCAACTTATTCAAAAAGAAACCATCTACGCATAACATACCWAGCCCATTACCAAATTATCAAGTTTTGCAATTCACTTATGTATAAAACCAAATTACCAACACCACAATGTTTATGTACATTGATTAACAAAAGAATAGAAAAAATAGATGAMACAAAGAATTCTAAAAAATATATGACAAAAAAATCTAGGGAAAACCCCACTCAATGTTCACAAGCCAACTCGATGTTRAGAAGAAAAACCAATTTTAATACTCTCATCAAATTACAAATTAATTATTAAGTCAAACCATGATTATTTGCTTAAATATACACAAAGCCTTTTTATAGTTCTTAACTTTATAAATAAAACTATATCTAATTGAGATTTAAAAATAATTATATATCACATACTTTTTCTTTGTTTGTAATCATTGGGATTTAGTGACGATGTTGGACCACGACGACGCTTCTTCTTAGGATTCAATACAYCATCCCAATTCACCGGTGGGCCGTTCAATTCCACTAGAACCTCATCCCTAGCTATGTTTCRCACCATAAGCAACATCCACACACTGCAATCAAAATATACCCCTAATTAATAAGTAAATCATTTAATCAATCAACGAATCATCATCTTAAAATAAACATAACTTAAAATTAAAAATAGAAACATACCCCTAATTTACCATAGTCATTTGATTCACACATATCGTCATTCTTCGCACTATTCASATGTTTCAAAGACCAGACCATGATGCGCGGGTAAACACCCCAACGCAAAGGGGGCCGATTAAGCCGATCCAAATATAAAATCTACAAAAATATTCAAACACGTCACTTAATTAGCAAAATCATATTAAATCCAAATCAAACATCCACATAATAACAAATACAAGTCACTTTACCGCTAAAAATAGGGTACAACCTCCGCACCCTTTTGCGTACCCAACTCGATAGAATCGCCTACCGAAATTCTCAACGGCATGCAGTAAWTGATCAACTACAAGGGAACACCAGGCCAATCATACTCCTTTGCTTCAGTAGCTACTGTAGCAGCCGCAAGCAAACCCACGGGAAACCTGTGGGAGGTGGTGGGGCATAGAAACTCTGTCAATGCCAACATAAGGAAACAACGCTTGAAATCAACCTCCCCGACATCATCACTTTCAACAACTTCCAATAACCTTTTCCTAGGAATCCCAAATGTCTTTTTCCCGCATTTTATTTTAAACTGATCCTAAATAGAATTACACAAATTCTGCATCTCCTCAGTCAAAGGTTTTCTAGGTACTTCCTTCCCACCAATAGGAATACCAAGAACACACCGAACTTGCGCCTCACATATACGGAACGCAATACCATTACTTGACAACAATGTCCTCTGATTGACATCAGCCCTCGTTGCAAGCCAATAACAGAGGTTCCTTGGAAGACCCATGCCACAAAGGTAGCAAAGATGCTCCATCCCCATTTCTGCAACCCAATCCCGCTTAACACTCGACAAATTACCAATCACCAGCCCAAAGGTTTCCACTCGACAATTAACATTCAATTTCTGGACCACAAACAAAGTAATCCAAATTATTATTTTAACAACAATAACATACTTGTTTCAAAGTGCATGAAAACTAAATCAATTAAACAACACACAACACTAACCATATAACATCTCGAATCGATGTCAGGCAGGCGCCCACTAGATTTTTCAACTTCTTCATCAAGCATTTCATCCTCAACTGAAGAATCATTATTCTACAAACATGCAACTTCAACATATTAATACTCAAACAACTATTAATACTCAAACAACCAATTAACTACCAACAAACCTCATCTGATTTCCTCCTTCGATTCTTAACCACATTAGCATTTCTTTTCTTCCCTAAACATTCAAACACAATTTTCCAAAGAAATTAGGCAGCCACCTCAACAAACCATATCAACAATATAATACACATACACAACCACACACATGCTAGCACCACCTCCATGGAATGCTCCACATACAACCTAGTATTAAATAYGCAGCAATATGACTACACCTAAATATTATTTAAATAGGCAGCAATATGAGTATACCAAATCACAACACATAATTCATCAAATTAATTAATAAACCCCATCGGAGGGCCAACATGCTTTATGATTGTTCTGCTTCTTGCAGATTGCAAGTCTTGAATTGCAACAAGTGATAAAAGTCCAGAGACAACAGGAAAAATTATGTTTTGAAAGGATGAAAGAATTGGCTTATCTTTGCAAACAACAAAATTAATTAATAAACCATATCAAAATCCCCAACAACAACAAAAATAATTAATAAACCATATAAAAATCCCCAAGAACAACAAAAATATTTAATAAACCATATCAAATTCCCCACCACAACAAAAATAATTAATAAAAATACAGTATAATGCATAATGAAACAAACATACAGTATAATCATAAAACAAGCTATAATCATCCACCTATAACCCACTTTCGAATGCACTCGAAAATGCCAACAATATGATAACCATCAAAAAACCATAATTTACAAACAAAAATTCCCAACATTTACAAACACACAACAGCAATACCACAAGTCTATTAAGTCCATAAAAATTGCAGATTTAATATAAAATCCAAGGCCATCAAACAACTCATAACAATTCGACTCCAACAAAACCCTAAATAAATTCAATATGTAAATTAACAATTCCAACTAAAACATTTTTAACAATTCAGAAGCTTTCGATTCCAACAATCACAAGAAACATACAATTCAGAAACATYCAATTCCAACAATCACAAGAAAACTTTCAATTTTCAAATTCAACACAAAACATCACGCATAATTCAGAAGCTTTCGATTAAATCGAACTCGTTCAAACAAAAAACTTACCTCSARGACGCCGACAAACTCCACCYGAAGGACCACCCATTGCTCGCCGACGACTTCGTCTCGAACTGCTCGCCTCACTGTGTCTTCAACGTCTTCGAAGAGAGAGAGGTTTGCGTCTTCGAAGAGAGAGAGGGTTGCTTTTTTGGTTTGAAAATTGACCGCAGTAAAATGCTTTGATGTTTTCTTCGATTTCCAGCGGAATTCCCATGTTGCCCTCAACTAATCCACGTGAATTGTCTAAAATGCCCCGTGAGAGACCACACTATCCCTACATTAGTGTGTGGTCTATCACGCCTRGTCAAAATACTAGTAAGTATATTAAAACTCACCCCTAAAATCCACATGGCACACATCCTCCTATTCTCTCCCACAATTCACTTGCTTGTCATGCATCCACATCATTTTCTCTTTTTTTCCCTTTTTTTTTGGGACAATGTATTTCCAACCTTTTGATTTTCTTTTTATACATATACCAAAATAAGTTACACACCTCCTATAAAAATAAAAATAAAAATAAAAATAGGTTACACACCATTCTCCTTTATTATTTAATTTTTCTTCATTTTCCATTATTTAATTTCTTTCATATTTCACCAAATAATTTCTTCAAAAATTGAATTATTAATTTGTTCCTTACTCTTTAGTTGCATTGTGTACATGATAATTAAGCAAATAAAATACAATCCGGCCTGGGCAACGCCGGGCCAAAAACTAGTTAGACTATTAAACTTTTACTATCAAATTTCTAAATTGTAATTTTAAGCGTTTATTTGTTGAAAATGACTCTAAAAGACGCTATTTATTACTCTCTCTGTAACAAAAAAAAACTTTCAACAAATGTATTTATGCCCCTAAGATTCCAAAATACGATAATGAATAATTAATGTACAATAGATGGATAAGTAAGAGTAGGTAGAAATTTTTATCATTAAAAAGTTAGTAAATAAGGAAAATTATACAATTGTTGAAAGTTTTTTGTAACACCCAAAAATGAAAATTGTTGAAAGTTTTTCGTTACAGAGGAAGTAATTCTTGTTATTTGGGATACAAAGTTAGACATTTTTTTAACAAAATAAGTTATAAGAATTATTTTTTAAACACAAAAAAACATCGCGATTTTAAATCTCTAAACCCGCTGGGTCAACTCGAATCCGAAGGTTCTGGGTTACGAACAAGTTTTCCAAAACCCGAATCTGATAACTACGACCCGCAACGTCGTCTAACCCGAACCCAGCTCCAACTTAGATCAACCCGACCGATCCGACCTATTTGACACATCTAACTATAGTAGAGTGGCAATACTAGTTTTTTTTCTTACGAGAATAATAATAGTTACTTTTTTAAGTAAATAATAGTACTCCGTAGTTACTTTTATGTATGACTAGTTTTAGACCCTGTTTTCGTCAACTCAAATTTGCTGAACTGAACTTATTTCTACTGAACTAAACTTATTTTTACTGAACTGAACTTATTAGTACTGAACTGAATTAATTTTTACTGAAATGAACTTATTTTTTTACTAAAACCTTAACAAATTTCTCAAGGATTAAACTTATTTTTACTGAACTGAACTTATTACTATTGAATTGAACTTATTTTTATTCAATGGAACTTATTTTTATTCAACTGAACTTATATTTTACGGAATTGGACTTATTTTTACTGAAATTTATTGAAATAAGCTAACGAGAACAACGCCTTAATCATAAAAATACATGTTAATTAAATAAAGAAAAATGATACACTATACACAACTATTAATGCTACATGCACTTATAAGTTTTTTTTTTTTTTTTTTTTTTTTTTTTTTTTTTTTTTTTTTTTTTTTACGAGTACTTGCACTTATAAGTTAAAACAAAGACAATATATTGACGCATAATTTGCTATGATTTAATTTCCCAAATTATTTTAATTTAAGGTCTCCAACTTGCTTTATATCAATGCCTTAAATAATTAAATAGATACTAGAGTCCTAATTTGGCAATATTGTTCAATTCATTGTTTTTTTGAAGATTAGAGGCACCAAAAGCATGAAAGCTTGTTTCTTTCTACCCCTTTTCTCTAGTTATATAACAAGATTGCGAGCAGTGATTTTGTGCACTCCACATAAAAATCCGCACTCTAAATTAGCGGCCCGCTTATCACAGTTAAGTAAAATTAAGAGTAGAACTTTGGGAATGAGATGCAGCTTTTCAATTGTGAGATACAGTATTGGGAAAAAAAAGGCTAGGGTATTTATATTGGGATCTAAACTACTTTACGTACGATTGAAACTTTGTGTGATTCAGAATTAAGTGAGTTGCACTCTTTCTAGATCCTCATTGAGTGTTGGTTTGCGTTTCTTCGTTTAACCTCAATGTACGTGAACCCAAGTACCAAACATCACACCATCACACACACCAGACAACACACACACAACAACACACACACAGACACACACACACACACAGCACAACACACACACACACACACAACACACACACAACACACACACCAAATATAATATTATAATATATAATTGAGAAGTGTGAAAAGCAATTTTAGTCGTTGAGTTTGAGATGGACGGCCAAGATATGCATTAAATTTAATAGTAAATGTTCATTTTTTTTGGGTTTTTTGCACATATTACAGGAATGCGTGCATAGTTCTATAAAAATTGCACATTTACTTTTCATGAAATAAATCTTGACCCTCCATTCTGAATTCAATGATCAAGATTGCTTCTCACACTTCTCAAATGAGAACAATGATCAATGATAATTATTATATATATATTATAATATATAATATATATATATTATATATATATATATATATATATATATATATAATTATATATTATATATATATATATATTAATATTATTATATATTAATATATATATATATATATATGGATCAAATGAGAACACCTCCTTAAAATGAGAAGTGTGAGAAGCAATCTTGATCGTTGGATATTGAACGAGGGCAAGATTTATTTCATGAAAATGTAAATGTGCAAATGTACATAAATGAGCACGAATTTTCCTGTGATCTGCAAAAACCAAAAAAATGACACATTTATGTACAAAATGCATATTTACTAAACTTATGCACATCTTGACCTTCATTCTCACAAAATCAACGACCAAAATTTGCTTCTCACTCATTTTAAGGGTTTTTCTCAAGGATCCATATATTATATATTATATTATATATATATAATATATAATATATATATATTATATACACACACATTATTTATATATTTATCATAATTATATATATATATAATATATATATATTATTTAGATGAGAATATGTCAATAAGAAAACCCTTGAAGTGACACATGCCCATTTTACTTTTTTAAAAAAGAAAATATTCCCCACTTGTGTACTTTACATTATCTGTAGACACATGACAGTTTAATTAGCTTTCTCATTTTCCTATTTCTCATTCTAACAAATCCATTACTTCCTTCGTATTGTTTTAATGCAACAATACATATTTGAAATATCATATTATTGCAACAAACTAAACTTTATGTTTTGGGATAAAAATTGTAATGAAAATTGGCTTTGTTTTTAGTGGTTTCTCCATAAACCATGTACATTGGTTTATTAGCAAAAGGGGTCCATTACCCTCCTCCTACTCATATATTAATACAACTTGCCTTTTAACATCAATTAACCACAATCTTGCTAAGCTATTATCCTTCTATATTTTTACATATTATGTAGTGCGCATATGCTTTCTTTTTGTTTGTATTAAAACAATACGGAGGAAGTATATATATCAGTTTAAGTTTTTTTAGATTGAGATGCTATATTAACATGATATCAAAGCCCACACTGGGTGTGATTGAACTGGGCCATGTGAGTATATGTGTGATGAGTCACTTTCATATAGAGTTTTGAGGCATATTTTAGTTGCATATTACTCCATATAGTTGGATTTTAGGCTTTAACTGCATTAATTACCCATTTTGTGTGCTATTACGCTTCGTTTTTGTTTCCTAACTTTTCAGGTAGTTTTATAGCTATTTGGAAGCTTTTGGAGTAAGATGACATGAAGTGGATGATTGTAAAAGGAGAGTGATGATGGATGTTCTATACGGATTTTTACATCATATGAGCTAACATGAGCTAGAATATAAGGGTAATGGCATAGCTTATTGGAGTTTTGGAGTTAATATAAGCTAGAATTGAAAAAATAACATTGTTTGAGAAAGATCAGTTTGACCACCTTGCACTATTTTGGTCATATCTCGCGTTGTACTTATCGGATTGATGTGATTCAAGTTGGATTGGAAACTKGACTCAAGAGCTTCYCAATAGTAGGTCACACGCCCCAAGGCAATGCTTAGAACATGAGATACAAGCTTCTGAATTTGAGCCAGTGGTCCAGGATTGAAAACCAGCMCACACTAGATTTCTCTTCGCATAATAGTCGTTACTGCCTAGGCCGTTGGGCTACCKGCGCCCGCTGGTTGGACCTCAGCTAGGTCGTGTGCCATAATTTCCATTCTTTACATTCCTAATTTTGTACTACTTTTTATTTTATTTTTCCTTAAGATAGAAAAGATATTTATTAGAATAGATGTATTGCAGGAGGGGGCTTTTCATTTTTTTTAGAAACGTAGTCTAACAGTTAGGTTATCTTTTCATTCTCTTTCTCTCCTTCAACCTTTGGAACCTTAATAATTTTCTCCATTAATTCAAATTTTGAAGGTATTTCTTTCATTGTTCTTTATCAAATTGAATTATTGCTTTGTTTTCCATCATGAATTCTAGGGTTTTTATTGTTATTTCTTTTGTTGATTCAATTATGAATAGTGAGAAAATTTTCTTCTAGGGCTTGGTGAAACTATGCTACAATCATGTTTCTTGTTAGTTTTTAGGGTTTAAACTTGGTTTGTCTTAGAAAATTCGATTGATATGCTTTGTAATGATTGCAATTTTAGTGTGGCCAACTAGTTGTGCAAGTTTAATTCTTCCGACTTTAGATGCGAGAACTGCAAGTTTAGTGTATGATTAGTATGAATTGTGCTTTTAATTACTTAATGCGAGACCCAATTTTGTAGTTAATTGTGGGATTTTACTAGTGAGAGCAGTATAATCCCATTTACCTAAATTCATTCCCATCTTGATAATTGTTACTTGAATCGTGATTGTTGCATAGTGAATCCTTCTAGCCCTAGGTTTTTATGTCATCGAATTTTATTCATCACTTCTTTCGTTTTGCATTCCAATTAGTTTAACAAAAACTCCAACTTTTGATTGTTAGTATTAGTGAACTTTGTTCAAATTGAAACTTTAACTGTCCTTCCTCAGTGATTCAACTCTACTTGCCCGACTATACTAGTTATGTATTTAGGTATATATTATTTTTGGTAGTCAATGATCCTATCAAAATTTGGCGCCATTGCCGGGGAAGGCAATAATTTCACCTTTTGGATTTAATGTTTGCTTTTACTAATTCTTACTTGTGTGTGTGTGTGTGTGTGTGTGTGTGTGTGTGTGTGTGTGTGTGTGTGTGTGTGTGTGTGTGTGTGTGTGTGTGTGTGTGTGTGTATCTGTATTTTTTTATCATGGATTGTGATGGGTATGATTCTTATGGGTCGGTGTATAGTAGTTATCAAGGGCAATATGATTATAATTATGGGTATTTTAATAGTTTGATGTATCTTATGATTATCAACATTCACATGCTCCTTACATGAATTCCTATAATTTTTCTTATACCCCTAATGAATACTATGCACCTGATTTGTCTTCCTCTTACCAACCTGAATTATATGATTATTGTCAACCTGATTTATCGAGTGTCCACGAGATTCAATAAGGCAAATGGTTGCTGATCTTCTTGAACTAAGTAACTGACTTAATCATATAGAAAAATCTTCCCAACATGTGACAGATACTCTAAAATCATTGGTTAAGCAAAAATCTATTGTGAATGGGGATGATGATAATATTGAAATTGAGAATCACAATGACATAAGGGATGATAATATGACTTTCAATTTGAGTACTACTTTCTAAAGTCTCATGCTTGAGGAAAAARGATATGCTATTGATGTAGTTGATGTGATTTGTCATAATAACTTGGCTCAAACTCTTATGAAATATCCTTTGGAGGCGATTCTTTGTCTTAGATCTTCTACAAGTAATGCTAGCATTTGGCAGGATGAAATAGATGCTATTGAGCGAGCTCTTTATGGTGAAGAATACAATCCTAGCGAGAGTAAGAAGAGACTTGATSTCATTCAATTCCTTCATCTCCCATGTTAAATCCTCCCTACTTTATCAAAGAATCTTCAATACATGATACAATTAGGCAACAAAATTTCAATGATCATCCTGAATTGTCTAATGTTGAACAATTGAAAGGAAGTTGTAAATATTCCTTTTATTGTTCTTTTTCTTTTTCTTATTTTATGATTTTTCTTTCAGCTCAGCCCGAACTTATTCTTGCAATGATTCGCGCGTCGTTTCCACTATCCAGCGGTTATTTTCGRTTTGCGGGAATTCATGCACAACTTTTGAAACATTTTACCAAACTACCCTCCTGCACAACAAAACTACTAAAACACCCTCAAACAAACACATTCCAAGTCTTACAATCCTACCTTCGTCTATACGACGTCAAGAACAACACACAACCACTTCCTTTCCCAGAGGCTTATACTTGCTGACGTGAAATCTCTAGAGGTTTATGCTTACCGAAACCGAAAGAGGTTCATATACATCATTTCTTCCCCGAAGCTTATGCTTGCTAAAGGGAAATCTCTAGATTTTTACGCTTACTGAAGGAGACTTACACACATCATTGGCATCCTTAGGCTAATGCTTTCCGAAGGGAGACATCCGGAGGTTAATGCTTACTGAAGGATACTTACAAACATCATTGGCACCCTTAGGCTAATGCTTGACGAAGGGAGACATCTGAAGGTTAATGCTTACCGAAGGATACTTACAAACATCATTGGCGCCCCTAAGCAAATGCTTGCCAAAGGGAGACATTCGGAAGTTAATGCTTACCGAAGGATATTCACAAACATCATTGGCGCCCCTAGGCTAATGCTTGCCGAAGGGAGACATCAGAGGTTAATGCTTATCGAATGATATTCAAAAACGTCATTGGCGCCCCTAGGCTAATGCTTGCCGAAGGGAGACATCAGAGGTTAATGCTTATCGAATGATATTCAAAAACGTCATTGGCGCTCCTAGGCTAATGCTTGCCGAAGGAAGACATCCGGAGGTTAATGCTTAGCGAAGGATATTCACATACACTAATCACATCCCTGACGTTAATGCTTACTYCAGGGAAACCTCTGGAGGTTTATGCTTACTGAAGAAGATCCATACATCTACAACATAGCCCAAGGATCCAAGCACTTCTGAGGGAATACAACCGCATGGGACGTGGTAGCAAGTAAAACTAACCGTTGTTTTACAAGTACCGACGAAAGGATAACTTGAGATCGCAAAACGTCTTGAGCTATCCTCCYTCCCGAAACAAATACTTTGACTTTCTTCTTACGAGAACAAACTTCTCTCCAGACTTAGCCAAAGTGGGGGCTTCTGTAGACACCTGAAAGTGTCTCCCCAAATTGAATAACCGATGAGAAAAAGTATGATATATCAATATAGATTTGATTTCGGAAGTTACGACAAAATCCATAAACCACATCCATTTGCACAAGTTGAGTTAAGTTAAATTTGAAAACATATGCCGAGAGCTCAATAATAGGCGGAAAATATTTATTTTAATTATTTTCTATTTTTAGGACATTTTTCTTAGTGAAAATGATTTTTTAGAACTATTTCTAAGGGTATTTTCCAAGATTTTTCATTTTCATCTTATTTCTCTCATTTTTCGAATTTTTCCAATATTTTAAAATAATTTTTTTCTATAATTTTTACAAGTTTGCGAAATGATTATTGAAAATAAATAAATAAATTTTCAGAAATTCGTAGATAAATTCAGAAAATTCGGSAATTATCCTGAATATTCTAAAAGATTAATCATGTTTATCCAAAAGTGGATAAAGGTTAATTGGATAATAGATTAGATGCAAAAAACACGGATATTAATTCCCGGATGAAAAGATATAAACGAATAATTAAGCACGGATCGCTGACGTGGGTGTCCACATCAGCCACAACCATGTGTACGGTCAAGATGACCATATATATGGTTGTGATAACCGTATATACCGTCCTTGTGGCCATATATATGGTTGTATTCGTATTCCAAATATCTTATTTTACTTATCTTTTCCCATACTCCTATAAATACATGCTCTCGGTGCTTAATCGAAAATCTATGAATTATCTTGTGCTTAAGGCAATTCGAAACTCTKAAAAATCTCWCGCAAAAATCACTCACACAAATCATTCACAAAATCCAAGGTTCTCAAATCCGTCGCTACTTTCGGAGTTGTTTCTTTGCGAATCTGGGTACAAATTCTGAGGCTATTCAATCAAACTTTCTCTTTTTCTTTTTATTCTTAATTTTGATTAYTATTATAATTGCGCTTTTGAGTTTTATTGATGTAAATTCCTTCAATTTCAATCGTTTTCGCTTTATCGCAATTGTTTTAATTATAATTGTCAATGCTAACAATCTCTTTTGTTGTGATAAGCGATTCAAGTTGAAACAAAGTTTTGATACACTAACCTTTGTTTTCTCTTGTGATTGATAGGGAAGCAAGGTAAGATTGATTTATATATTTGAGTCTTCTATTATTGCATACTAACCATTATCTCACATGTATTTTGACATTGTTTATGCATGAGACGCTTTTTTGATTGCTTAAACAAGAGCGAAAATTGTTGAAACACATTAAATTTAGATTAATCATGGACAAACTAATCTTAAGCACTTTATTAATTTGATTAATTTGAAGTYGTCACAATAATTAGGCTACGTAGTGGTATTTGCATGATAGAAACTCAGTCTTATAATAAATTTCTAAGGCTAGAGCGCTTSCTAAGGATAAAATTGCTACGTTTTTGTGTATTCAATGGATTTGATCGAATGGGATTACAATGAGACCGAGTAGAGYCTGCTACATGCGGGCGGATTAATCATGGACAAACTAATTTTAAGRACCTTATTAATTTGATTAATTTGAAGTGGTCACAATAATTAGGCTACGTAGTGGTATTTGCATGATAMAAACTCAGTCTTATAATAGATTTCTAAAGCTAGAGCGCTTCCTAAGGATAAAATTGCTAAGTTGTTGTGTATTCAATGGATTTGATCYAATYGYATTACAATGAGACCGAGTAAAGGCTGCTACATGCGGGCGGATTGGGTCAAAGATTATTTCCGTACCATGTCCCCGAACCCACGAACTGGTTACTTGATCAAARTGTGGGGCCCTTAACTTGGCACCAATGTTTCGGACGTCCGTGATTAACTTTTATAGGCACAATGGCGATTCTCCACTCAACAACTCTACCCCAACGCACTCGCGTGCGGGATCCGTGGCTCAAGCCCACGAACGAAATTGACATAGGACAAGGCCCAATAAGGGCACATGCCTACAATAAAATACAATTTTTTCATATATAATTTATATATAACTATGTATTAGAAAATAGATAAATGGGGCATTACCCGACCTAAATACTAGTTGCATTTTAAGGATGAAAAATTGGTTACTCCTACACTAGTTGAGATATTATTGGAGAATAAGGTTAATTATAATGTAATAAATGTGTTTTAGTGAATAACAAGTTTAGTTCCCGTGCGATGCACGATTTTATTAAATTTATTTCTAAGATTATTCTTTAATAAAAATTAGTCAAATACWTATTATAATGATAATGAAAATGATAAATAATAGTTGTTAACAAATTTAACTAATTTATTTATATTTTCTTAATTGAGTGACATTGTTTTATGAATTTTAATTTAGATTACAAAAGTTAGATGAAAACTTGTTTTCTTAACTTCCATAGCTGGGTTGCTTCCATAAATGTATTCTCCTTCTATACAATGTGATTAGAAGAATGATAAAATACACAAATTGAAAAGTACGTTAAATATAGAGTAGTGACAACGTTTATGTTGTTTATATAGATAGATAGAAAGAAAACGTGAATATTGTATTTGATACCTATAATTTAATTTTCTAGAAGGTTTATCTTGTATCTTTTAACTTAGAAGTTTATTAAATTTAAATTTAATACTTCCTCCGATTTTTGATATTCTATACAATTTTCTCATTTGAACGATTTTTAATGTTTTGTGCATTGCTTTATTCTATTTTGGGACACACTCTCTCATAATTTTTAACCACACATTCCCTT
Organism: Bassia scoparia; assembly: GCA_008642245.1. Classification (NCBI taxonomy): domain Eukaryota; kingdom Viridiplantae; phylum Streptophyta; class Magnoliopsida; order Caryophyllales; family Amaranthaceae; genus Bassia; species Bassia scoparia. The sequence continues at coordinate 20,096 of SNQN01005474.1, read as the reverse complement.
CCTTATCCCACTTTTCCATACTTTCCCCCTTTTACACACTCTCTCCTAATTTTTATTTTGACCCGACGCACTCACATTACAATATATTATTCCTAGTTTTTCCCTCAAATAGTAAATGCATGGAACATTAAAAATCGTAGGGAGTAGTTTATTTAATTTTTGTATGTAAATGCGCGTGAAATGCAATTATCTTTTTTAGTTTGTGACGTGAAATTCGATAAGAATATTTAGTGTAGATAATTTAATTAGCTTAATTTTGTATATGTCGATTTTAAAATTTAAATTTTGAATTTTTTAAATAATTTAATATTATTTATCCAAGCACTTAATATTTAATAGGCGTTTAATTTTGTTACGTGAAATGTAGATAGTAAATAGTTTATTATTATCCAAGTATTTAATATAAGTTAGGCGTTTAATTTTGTTATGTGAAATGTAGATAGGATTTTGTAATTTAATAGGTTTTTTATTATCTTATCTAGTTTGTTACGTGAAATTCGATAAGGTTAATTTTGTAATGTATTTAAATTGAAATTTTTTAATAGTTGATTTAATTTAATTTTATATAGATTTTTTGTATTTTAAATTTAAATATTTTTCCAAATTGATAACCTGCTGACATCATCCATAAGATGTGAGGTTGACACGTAACATAGAGGTATCATCATTGCATCATCATGATTCTGTTTTAGTACATAGTTAGTTATAGATGGATGCTAAAAAAAATTATTTTTTTAAGAGTAAACTAACAATATCTATATCTATACCTTCTATATAAAAACAAAATCCTATCCTTCCCACTTGTCTTTCCCTCATTCGTCCTTGCCCTCACCCTTATCCAATCTGTCATCTCATCCTTCAACCTTTAAAAAAATTGAAAAACAAAAACCTTTCACTTTTATCATGATTTATTGAGTTTCATTATTACGATTTATGGTGAATGTTCTGAATTCTCAATCCTTTAATATTCTCTTTTGGTTAAAAGTGATGCATCATATAAAGTCCACCATTTTTATTCTTCTTCTTAATTAGTCTCTTCCAGCAAAACCTATTTCATTTGGTCCTCTACTCACTTCATCTTCTCTCCTTCAATAGACTTTCCATTTAATTGCAACATTTAATCTACATTAGTTTACATAATTACATCCAAAATATATATCTYTGTTGTGGCTTCTCGTGAGTAATTGTCTCCACGGCTACACCTAAATCTATCAACAAATTATCGACTCCATTTATATATGATCGACCCCCTAGCATATTTGATACAAATATGTTGTGGCTTCTCGTGAGTAATTGTCTTGTACTCTTGCGGCCCGTTTGGTGATTGATAATAAATTGTTGTAATTAGAATGAATTTAATTTGTATACAAATATATGATGAAAATTCATGTTCATTCCTATAGTAATGWCATTGCATCATTTAAAGTCCAATTTTTTTCTTAAATTTTCATTCTCACTCAATACCACCCCCAAGTGAGAATGAGATTTCTAAAAAAATTGTGCCTCCATGAAGAAGAAACATGAGATTGGGGTAAGATTATTTTCCATGGAGAAAAGGTTGTAAGCAATTTCATTACCCTTAGTGATTTTAAGAGTTTTTTCCTATTTAAATTACACTAAAAATTCATTTTCATTCCCACAAATTAGTCCCAATAACCAAACGGGTCATTGGGGTTGAAATTTTCCCAGATATATATCAAATGGATTTCCTAATCGGATGTCATGTGTCGGTTACATGAAATTAAATGCCTTCAATTTTGTTAAACCAATATACATTTTACGTATTCACTTGGCATTACCCTAAGTGATTTTAAGAGTTTTTTCTATTTAAATTACACTAAAAATTCATTTTCATTCCCACAATCTTGTCCCAATAACCAAACGGGTCGTTGGGGTTGAATTTTTTCTAGATATATCAAATGGATTTCCTAATCGGATGTCATGTGGCGGTTACATGAAATTAAATGCCTTCAATTTGGCTAAACTAATATACATTTTACGTATTCACTTGGCGTATTCAATTAAAGTACTAGATATCTATAGCTAACAAATAAAGAATCGAACAACTTTCCTAACATACTAATCCTTGATTAATTTATTCTATGATTTCCTATTATTATAAGAAGAAAACCAAATTACAATTTGGCTCAATAGTCGATTTAGCTTATTTGAGTCTTAGTACTTCCACTGATTTTCAATGTTTAAAAATAGTAATAATGTAATAAATAAATAGATTGGAAAAGGAGAGTGTATAAAACAGGAATGTGTGGTCAAACTATTGAAATGGTATAGGGGCAATACAACACGGGAAACAACCTTCCAAAATTTTTTGCTTTCCAAAAGGGAAWAAACGAGCTAGATTATGAGCAACTAAATTACCATCACGAGGGGTATGCAACAATTTCACATGAGACATAGAGGAGCACACAGACAAAGTAACAAGTAAAACCAAGTTAAGGTCCGAGAGCAACAATGTGCAGCGATCCAATCTTGTTGTAAGAGGCTTACAATCACTCTCAATAATTYCATTCTCTCCCTTAAAGCGTTGTGCGATTTTTCCTGCTAATAATAAAGCTTGGGCCTCCGCAACTTCAATCGACCACCATACTTGCACACGTCGCACCGAAGAAAACAAAACCTCTCCCACATGATCTCTCGCCACAACCCCTAGGCGCCGACCCAACCATCCCCCTAGAGCGAAGCATTCGTATTGATTTTCACCCACCCCATAGGTGGTGGTGACCAACGTTTTGAATTGTCAAATGCTCCTTAACCAGTCTGCCCTAGTATACCCAAGGACCCCTCTCCATAAACTRGCGCATGGTATTGACCCACCTTCTCCACCCACCGCACCACCCTCCCAATCAATACAGAATTTGGGCAAAGCCCCTCTTGTTAAAACACTTTCTCATTTTGGTCCATCCAGATTCCCCATAGGTGGCGGTGACCAACYTTTCGAACTACTGTAAGATTATCCCTAACCAGTCTTCCCTTGTATAACCAAGGACCCCTCTTCATAAGCACCTCAAGCCGCTTCTAACCAACCACCAACTCGCGCATCTCCATTCTAGGGTCTTCGCAAACCATCTCCTTACACCCATATTCCCTCCACAGCCCTTGAATTGCACACTAATATAGCTAAAAAAGAGTGAAAAATGGTCTTGTCCTCCAAACCTCACCACAGACTCTCGCATTTCTTCACTAGATGTCGCCTTTACAGCTCACTACATACCGCCAAAGTCCCCAAACATAAATGCCATAACAATAATCGTACCTTTGGAATAACCTCTAAGCTTCAAATGAACACCCAAGCGGAGTGAAAGCTCTCAAGATTACATCCCTTAGCAAGCATATAAGCTAATTTGACCGAATAAATTACATCCTTCGTGGATGCCCAAACAAGTTCGTTTGGCCTATCATACTCACACAAGGAGATTGCAAAAATATATCTGCCATCAACCTCATTAAAACAACAACTAGGTCCACATTTCACTCAGTGGACTCTGAGCATATGAGATCTTGAACCATGTTTACGCCATCCACCTACGGGCTCGAAATAAGGAGACCCTCCTCTCCGAGCACCCTAGGGTCATCCTAAATATTGATATTGCACCCATCTTCCACCCTTCATACAACCCCCTCCGACAATAACGCCTTCCCCCCTCCCAAAATAGATGTCCACGAGTAGCTATAATTCAGCCTTATGTAAGAACCCAAAAAGTCTAAATTTAGGTAATACTTAGATGTAAACACCTTGCCGAGAAGGGATTTGGGGAACCGCATTAAGCTCCAAGCTTGTTCACTAAATAAGGCAACATTAAACACACTCAAATCTCTGAACCCCATCCCCTCATGCCCTTTAACATATGCACATATGAGACCGATCCCGCTAATGAATAATCTTATGCTTTTCTTCCGAGATACCCCACCGAAATCGAGTCATAGCACCATGCAACTTATCAATTATCCCTTTCATGATCTTATAGTTGCCCATCAAATATGTGGGATAGCCTGAATGATCAATTTCAACAAAACCTATTTCCCCGCTTGCGACAAGAGCTTCTCCTTTCATCCCTGCAYCTTCTTTCACAAAATATCAACTAGGGCCTAAAATACCACCTTTTTTCTAACAACCAATAATATTCGGTACTCCAAGATACCTTTCATGGTTCTAACCTTGTCTCATGCCTAGTAACTGTAGACATCCAAAAGTGTCTCCACAAGTTGAATAGCTAATGAGGAAAAGTACGACATCTCGAAATAGATTTAATTTTGGAAGTCACGACAAAATCAAGAAGCCATACCCATTTGCACAAGTTGAATTAAAGTTGATTTTGAAATCATATACGGAGAGTCCATGAATAGGTCAAAAGTATTTATTTTTAGTTATTCTAAGTWTTTTCTATTAATGGGATTTTCTCTTTATTTTTAGGATTTTTTAGAATATTTTTATAGATTATTTATCTAATTTCCACTTTTCATTTTGTTCTTCTCATTTTTCTGAGTTCTCTAGTATTTTTAGATTATTTTTCTGATTTTTCTTTGATTTTCTATGATTTTTACAAGTTTTATAAAATGATTTTCGAAAATAAATCAATTCAGAAATTCTTAGAAAAATCCAGATAATTCGGGAATGATCRGGAATATTCTAAAAGGTTAATCTTGTCCACTAAGTTTATCCAAAAGTGGATAAAGGTTAATTTGGATAGCAAATCAGATGCAAAAATACAGATAAGAATTCCCGAAGAAAAGATAGATATAATTAGAATTAAAACACACGGAAAGTTAACCGTATATACGGATGAGGTTATCGTATACACGGTCAAGTTAACRGTATATACGGACAGGTCAACATGAACCGTATATACGGTCAGGTTAACCGTATATACGGATGAGGCTACCGTATATGGTTCCTAGTCCATATATACGGTTGTTATTCCGCATGTTTTAATCCTAATTCTATTTATCTTATTCCAAAACGCCTATAAATACATGTTCTCGGTGCAGTTTAATCGAAAATCAACGAAAATAAATATTCATCAACAAATTCTCTTGTGTTTAGTGCAATTCAATGCTCTCAAAAATCTCTCTCTCACACAGAAATCACTCACAAAAACACAAATCATTCACAAAATCCAAGGTTCTCAAATACGTTGCTACTTTCGGAGTCGTTTCTCTGCGAATCTAGGCACAAAATTTTGAGGCTATTCAATCTAACTCTCTCTCTTCTTTTATTATTATTATTATTATTATTATTATTATTATTATTATTATTATTATTATTATTATTATTATTATTATTATTATTATTATTATTATTATTCTTATTATTTATAATAATAAAACGTGTTAAGCTTTACAAGCAACAATTCATTCCTAACATACTAATCCTTAATTAATTTGAGAGCAATCGTTTTCGTTTATTTTACTTTTGAATTTCAGTCAAGTAAATTCATTCGTTTTCAATCGTTTTTGCCTTATTGAAATTGTTTTAATTGTAATTGTCAATGCTAATGATCTCTTTTGTTGTGATCAGCGATTCAATTGGCTTTAATTTGATACACTAACTTTTGTTTCATTTGTGTTGATAGCGATACAAGGTAAGTTTGATTTATATATTTTAATTTTCTATTTTTGCATATAAATTATCATTGCATATATATTTTTTGTTTATGCATGAGACGCTTTTGATTGCTTAAACAAGACCGGAAACTGTTTGAATCACATTAAATTCAGATTAATCATGGACAAAAGGATTTTAAGCACCTTATTAATTTGATTAATTTGAAGTGGTCATAACAATTAGGCTAGGTAGTGATATGTGCATGATAGAAACTCACTCTTTTAATAAATTTCTAAGGCTAGACCGCTTCTTAAGGATAAAATTGGTAAGTTGTTGTGTGTATTCAATGGATTTGATCGAATGGAATTACAATGAGACCGAGTACAGGCCGCTATATATATATGCGGGTGGATTAGGTCAAAGATTCATTCCGTACCATGTCCCTGAACCCACGACTTGGTTGTTGAATCAGAATATAAGGCCATTAAATTGGCACCAATGTTTCGGGCGTCCGTGATTAACTTGTATAGGCACGGTGACGATTCGCCACTCGACAACACTACCCCAATGCACTCACGTGCGGGATTCGTGGCTCAAGCCCACGAACGAAATTGACGTAGCACAAGGCCCGATAATGGCACACACCTACAGTCACGCACACAATTCATCCCTCTGCTCCCTACCAACACGCTTGCTGAAAGAAATTTCCGACTTTTCATAATTCACTTTTTGACCAAATGTCGTTTCATATTGGTTGAGAAGAACGACTATCATATAGCACTCTCGTCTGTTAGCTCTAGTAAAGAGGAAACTATCAACAACAAACAGAAGGTGGGACACAACAGGACCATTACTACTCCCCTTTACACCATGTAGCATCCTTAATTCCACTTTCTTATGAATCATCCTACAAAAAGCATCCGCAACCACAATAAATAAATAAATAAATAAGGAGACAAGGGGTCACCTACCTCAACCCCCAAGAAGGAATTACAGATCCACATACCTCCCCAATTAAGACAAAGCCAAATTTAACTGTCATTATACACTCTATGACCACATTGACTCACCTTCCATCGAACCCCGTTTTTAACAACAATTGTCTTAGGAAGCCCCACTCCACCCTATCGTAAGCTTTACTCATATGCAATTTCATCGTGATAGAGCATTTCCTCCCCTTGCTGCACTTTTTTATAGTATGAAATAATTCAAGAGCAATCAAAGCATCATCAATAATAATTCGACCAGGCACAAAAGCACTCTAGTTCTCTGTAATGACTTCCTGGGGAATATGTTTTAAGAGGATAACCATGCACTTAGTAACCAATTTATATAGGACATTACATAAGCTMATTGGTCTAAATTCCATATAGTAGTAGGATTTTTTTACCTTCAAAATTAGCATAATATTAGTAAAATTAACACAAGCTGGAGTTAAATTCCCATGCAACATTTTACACACAAAATTTGAAACATCCTTACAACCAATATGCCAAAACCGTTGGAAAAAAAAAACCACATGAAATTCGTCTGGACTAGGAGCTTTATTTGGGTGCATCTGTTGTAGAACCGAAAATACCTCAGTCTCCGAGAAAGGGCGTAAGAGGTTCTCATTTATCTGGCTCGAAATGACTGAAGGCACACACTCCATAACCTTATGCAAAAATCCTTCAAAGGTTGTGTTGTGACAAAAAGCGAGCTATAATAATTGGTGAAGATCCTTTCAATTTCTTGAATGTCCGATCTCCAAACTCCATCTTCACCGTACAAACCCTTTATTTCATTTTGCTTCTTACGTTGAGAGGCCTTGTGATGAAAATATTTCGTTTTCTTATCTCCATCTCGAACCTCTGCCACTCTCGACCTCAAATGCAAAAAAGCCTCCTATTTGTTTTATAGAGATCCTCCAAAACCTTCTCCAGTCTCACTCTCTCTCCTAGTATGACTCATTCGGTACCAAATGATGCTGAACTACTAGTAACTCCTTCTCGACCCTCTCAATCTTCTTCCCAATGTTATTTAAACGACTCACACTCCACCCTCRAAGCCTCGCCGTGACACTCCTCACTTTTTCAAGCACACCACCTATTCCAGTTTCCCCTCACGCTTCCCCAAATTCCTTCACACACGACTCATCCAACACCCAACAAGTTTCCAATTAGAAACCCCTTTTTTTCTTCGCCTCAACCCTCTACCGACTTCCCTATACAAGAGAATGGGTATGTGATCCCGCATTAAGTGATGTACGGTACACGACTTAAACCTCTTGCACCATACCCCCGAACCTAGAAAGCGATGTAGACGCTCCCGTACACAAGTCCTAACCGACTTCGCTCTKTCCCAAGTGTGCCAAGACCCAACATAACCCAAATCTTGAAGCTCGTACTTATCGACCACTACTCTAAACTTTTCTACCTCCCCACTCCCTTTAATCCCCTCCATCACTATAACATAATATTTCATTAAAATTCCCACCAAAAAGAATTGGAATTGTTTAGCTTGTAGAAAGACTATATCAATGACCTTTCTCCTRCTCTTTCGCCCACCCATAAATCCTCACAAACCTCCACAATTCACACACTTATCGTTGTCCATCACTATAACCCCAGAATTGCCCCTAGTCGATACACCAAAGGCCCCATAGAACCCAAAATGCTGCCTCAGACCCTCRACCACATCTTTCGCCACCATAGTTTCTAAAAAAAAGAGTAAATGCGGGTAATGATCTATACTCTATCTACYGGATTGTCAAACTGTACGGGGATTACCCAGCCCCCTCCTATTCCAACATTAATTATAGTTACATATCCAATGTACCATTGTTCTCTAATTGGTTTATTTTTGAGATAATTTAACACAAACTTTGAACGTTGACTATTATACTCATCATTTAATGAAATGGGAAAATCACATGTTAACTTTTCATTGGCAATATGTAATTTTTGGTCCATGGAGTACCACATGCTATTTTTGATGAATTATTTGTGTATTTTGACCGTAAATTAGTAACTATCCTTTTCTTTATTAAAAATAATTAAAAAATAATCTCAATATCTTTATGTCTATTATATAAGGGAAGGGGTGGTTGTGGCGGTGACAATTTTCACTTGGAAAATATTTTTACCTCTTTCCCTTAGCAAATTACTCACAAAACCAATGTAAAAGCCAACCATTAAAACATCGTCTTAATTCAAAAGAGTTCAGTGAAATGATATCAATGGATAACAAAGTAACTATAGTCATAAATTCAAATAAGGAAATAATATTCACCGTAAAATACAAATAAGAAAGTCACTGGCAGCACCATGACTCTTGAAAGAATTATTTGTCGTGATTTCTCATTGAAAGAAAACACAATATATATACAAGACAACCCTAGGTTAGACTATACAAATATATTAAAAATATACAAAGATATTTCACATAATTAATTTATTTACAAAGATTATTTACATAATCTATCACACCCGGAGTCAAAATGGGAGGCTCGCGAACGTTGAGACTGTCTCGAAAATCATCAAATAATACCTTAGGCAAACTCTTTGTGAAGATTTCTGCAATTTGATATRGAGATGGAACATGTAGAACACGAACTTCGTCTTTCTGAACTTTCTCACGAGTAAAAAGAATATCCATCTCGATATGCTTGTGTGTTAATTAATGTTGTACCAGATTATAAGAAAAACATATAACACTAACATTATCGCAATAAATTAGTGCGACCTAAGAAATAGGACATTGAAGCTCTAGAAGAAGATTTCGAACCCAACAAGACTCAGAAATAACATTCGCAACTCTTCAATACTCATCTTCAAAACTCGACTTGGATAAATTAGGCTGARGTCTAGAGGAACACAAAATTAAGTTGCCTCAAAGAAGTACACAATAGCTTGAAGTAAATCGTGAGTGTCTGGACAAGCACCCCAATATACGTTTGTATAAGATAGAAGAGAAGACAAATATGAATTATACAAATGCAATCCTGAACCAGACGTACCTTGATGATATCGTATAATATGTTTTAAGGCATTCATATGCACAACGAAAGGAGCATGCATAAATAAGAAAACCTGCTYAACAACATAAGAAATATATGGATGGGTAAAAGTCAAGTACTGGAGCACCACATAATCAACGATAAAGAGTGAGATCGTCACACAAAGGACTAGCATGCTTACTCAATTATTTACCCTTCGAGTCTATGGGAGTGAAAGAAGGCTTACAATTAGACATGTCGGCACGTGCAATAATCTCCTGAGCATACTTTTGTTGTGATAAAAGCAAACGAGTACCACATCGAGAAACAACAATCACCAAGAAATAATTGTATTCTCCTAAATCTTTCATTGCAAATTAAGAACTTAGACTTGAAATAATATACTGACGCAAATATTGGGAAGAAGCAATTAAAATAATATCATAAACTTAAAATAAAAATATATTCAATAGCTTGACCATGGCGATTAATGAACAACAAAATATCCGACTTACTATGAATGAAACCAATAGTTTCCTGAATCAACAAAATGTTGATACCAAACGCGGGGTGCCTATTTCAAACCATATAAAGACTTATGAAGAAGACATACATGATTCAATTAAGCAGGATCCTTGAATCCTAACGTTTGATACACGTAAACAGTTTCATGAAAAAGACCATGTGAAAAAATTCTCGACGTCCAAAAGATGAARAGACCAAGATTTYGATAAAGCAATGGTCAGAACCGTATGAATCGTAGCCCCCTTGACAACCGAACTAAAAGTCTCATGACAGTCAATCCCTTTTTGTTGAGTTTTACCATCACCCACCAAACGAGCCTTATACCTTTTAAACGAACCATCCGACTAAGTTTTATGCCGAAAAATCCGCAATGAACGAATAACATTAATATTACTCAGTCGCGGGACTAAATCGCAATTACCATTCTCAATTAACGAATCATATTCTTCCTGCATAGAAACTTTTCAATTAGGATCATGAAGAGCATGAATCGTGTTTTTCAGAATAGGGGATAGAGAGGTAGTAGTATAAAGAGCATGATATTTGGGATTAGGCTTGTATATCCCATGCTTGTTACGAGTAGTCATGAGATGGGTCGGAGGCGGGGAAGAAGGAGGGTCGAGAGGTGGCTGTACAARTGGGGGGGATAGAAGGAGTAGTGGGTGAGACAACAAACCCTACAGTTTGACCCAGAGACAAAGAAGAGGGTGGTTTCGTGTGCTAGGTAGTGGGTGTAGGGAGCACATCYGGAGATATAATAACATGACGCAACACAAGATTATCTAGCATGAGCGCATCAGGAGAATGAACCTTAGAGAAAGGAAAAACTATCACATCAAACCAAATATGTTTAGCTGTAATAATCCGCATACTCGACATATCATAACACTTATAACATCAATGATTTGAAGGATACCTAAGAAAAATCCAAAGTATAGCGAGATTGAAGCTTGTGAATTTTGGAAGAAGAAAAATGAGAAAAATACAAGCATTCAAAAACACGAAGATGTGAGTAATCAGGGGTGTGACCTAAAATTTTTTATTCGGAGATTTTTAGGCAATAATTTTAGTAGGTAAGATATTGTGAAGGTAAGCAGCCATGGCTAAGGCATGATGCCAAAAAGGAGGCATAGAAGCATGACAAAGAAGTGTCCTAACTATATTATTAATTGTTTTGATTTTACYTTCAGCTTTGCCATTTTAAGGAGAGGTGTATGGACAATAGAGAAATGAAAATTCATTCTGTATTGATGACAAAATTCGGTGAAATGATCATTATCAAATTCACGACCATTTCACATTGAAAATTCTTACGTCTTGCAGCTCAAATTGAGTACAAATATATGCTCGAATTCYAAGAAATAAATTATACACTTGAGATTTGTTGGAGATAGGAAAAGTCCACAAAAAATTGTATAATTATCAAGAAAAAGTACATAATATTTATGACCTTGAGAGCTTAAGATAGGAGTTGTCCATAAATCACTCACTGTGAAGAATATCAAAAAGCATAGTAATGTACGACAATGAATCTTTAAATGGCGATTTTATTAATTTTCCCAAAGGATATGAATGAGAAATATCTTAATAGACCTTATTACATTTAATGAGACTAGAGTTAGTAGCCCAATAGTGTTGTTGGCCCAAGTAAGGGCTTGTTGTCCTCACAATGTTGGATGTCCAAAGAAGGGACAACGAGAAAGTATGTTACCTATCCATATTACAAGTTAATAGGTGGCTAACATGCGAGGGGGAATGTTGAGAGCATATCTGACATGGGTCTCACATCGGAATATTGAAGAGATGATGACTAATATATAAGCTTGGTGGGCTGCTTCTTATAATACCAATTGGTTTTATAATGGAACCTAGTCAAGCTTGTGTATGGTCATACTCTCCTTGTGTGTGGGCTTGTGTTGAAAGCCCAAGCTGACTTGTTGTTGTGGAAAAAAAAATCTCTTGACAATTCAACGTTTCGATGGCTCTTTGCATTGGAAACGACTTGACGACATTGTTTGACGGTGGATTTATGGGAGAATTTCGAATGATCTTCTTAATTTGATTCTTGATGATGATGAAGTTTTTGTGATTCAGCTATGAAGGAGGTCGGATCAGGTCACTGGAAAAATAACCTAGACTCGTGATGCCATGAAAGATTTATTTGCCCTGATTTCTCATTTATGGAAAACACAATATATATACATGATAATCCTAGGTTAGACTATACAAAGATATTATACATAATTAATTTATTTACATACATTATTTACATAAACTATCAACTCTATCACTGACTTTCGATAAAGGCCAGGATTTCCATGTCAATTACATTCTTTCAAGTCCTAGTGTGTTTGCCCTCATCTCAAATTTTTTTGTCTTTYAATTTGAAATTTTTTGATATATTGAAATTTTTTAGTAGGTAAGATATGTTAGTAATTTTTGTTGGAATATTTATACATAAATGGACCATGCATGAGCAAAATAATATTAGTAGGTGATGTTTAGGACAACCATGAAAAAAGGGATCCCTTAGGACTGTTTGAGCTTAAACTCCCATTTGGATCAAATTAATCAAAATGAACTAAATGAGACAGTAGAAAATCGCGTCGCGCGCCAGAAGTGTGCGCTGCACAAAGGCTTGGCGCGCCGCAGCAGAGGCCTGGCGCGCCACACAGCCTAGGTGCGCAACCGTGCACCTGCTGTGCTCGTGACATTATTGTGAGAGATGTTTTAATCTTCTGCCCATTGATGTTTATGTCCATTGGAAGCCTTCTTAATGCATGATAATGATGCTTTATTTGTATTAAAACTTGGAAGAATCAATTGATATGGGATTGAATGTGATTGATAACATTTAACTAAACTTGATTTAGCTTTGGTGCATTGATTTTGGGGGTTACACACTCCAAAATATGGCTATTGGCGTGCCTATAATTAGGTTCACTTGTTTCATTAGCTAGATATATAAATAGTTAGCTTTTCTCTCTGTAACTTGCATTGCTCTCAAGTTCAATCTCTAAGACACTTGGTTAGAGTATCATCACAACTTCTCACAAACTCCATTTCTAAATTCACTTTGAGATCATCAAAGTGAGTTGTTCTCTCCAATGTATCTCATTAGTTATTTCGTGTTAACCTGGCGATCCTAAAGGGCAAAATTAAACTAATAGGAAAGCGTAATTCTGTGCCTTGGAGAAAAAAAAACCGGACTTCCCTCTTGCTCAATTTCTAACAATTTTTATGTTGTTTATTTGTCCTAAGATCATTGGATATAAATATCATATAGTTTCTTTTAAGAAAAAGGTGATTGATATATGGTTGGATAAAAAATGAGAAGTTGAATCATAGATATTTATGAAAGAATTGCAATGCAAATAATAGTTAATCAATCATAAAAACTTGTTTTCGAGATTTAATGCAAAATTTTACTAGACAACATAACTAGAAGAAAATTATGATGAAATTCCTCAAATTAGTGCACGCATCGCGTGCACATAGGGCTAGTTTTCATAAAATAAATGAATTTTCCACTCTAATGGAAAGTTTAATTCGCTTAAATTTATATTCGTCTATTTTAATCCAACTAAAAAATAAATTATAGTGAGCTTTCCATCAAAACTTAAGCAGACCATACCTGTCTACTCGATCTCTATTACATGAGGAGGGGGAGAGTAATGTGTCCCCTCTTAAATGAACAAAACCTTATGATAAGGATTTTTGTAAAAATTTAAATTTGAAAAATATTTTTCTACCAGTCATACTAAGCACAAGGTAATTAACTAATAGGAAAGCGTAAATTCTGTGCCTTGGAGAGAAAAAAAAACCTGACTTCCCTCTGCTCAATTTCTAACAATTTTTATGTTGTTTATTTGTCCTAAGATTCTTGGATATAATATCATATAGTTTTTCTTTTAAGAAAAAGGTGATTAGATATATGGTGGATAAAAAAATGAGAAGTTGAAATCATAGAATGATTTATGAAAGAATTGCAATGCAATAATCAGTTAATCAAAATCATTAAACTTGTTTTTCGAGATTTATGCAAATTTTATAGACAAATAACTAGAAGAAAAAATTATGATGAAAATTCCTCAATTAGTGCACGCATCGGTGCAATAGGGCTAGTTTTCATAAAATAAATGAATTTCACTCTAATGGAAAGTTAATTCGCTTAAATTTTTTCGTCTATTTTAATCCTACTAAAAAAATTACTAGTGAGCTTTCCATCATAACTTAAGCAGAGCTACCTGTAACTCGATCTCTATTACAGAGGGAGGGGAGAGTAATGGTGTCCCCTCTTAAATGACAAATACCTTATGATAAGGATTTTGTAAAAATTTAATTTGAAAATATTTTTCTACCAGTCATTAAGCACAAGGTAAATTGTATTTGCATCAAATGTTTCAATCAAAATTAAGTTTGAGAAAAATAATTGATTATCTTTTATAAGAAAGTTGCGTGCATTTTTGGAAATGCTCTCTGTAACACCTAAAAATGTCTCCCCAAATGAGTATCAATGATGAAGTATCCACATGTCGCAATTAATTCGAACACGAAATCGCAATTGAACTCGTAATGAAGCTCGAATATGTGAGTCACACTCGAAATTATGAGTCAAAGGTCAAATACGAGGCAAAATATTTTCTTTCGGTTTTCTCGATAATCTCAAAGGTTTTCAAACAAGTTACACTGGCGATTCTCATGCTTTTGTTTTCATCATGTTCGTCACATTTCCTGAACCGCCAGTATTTTAAATTATTTTCTCGATTTTTCTTATGATTTTCTATGAATTTTGCAATGTTTAAATACGCAAAATACGCAGAAAATACATGAATATTAGAAAATACGCGGAATGTTCTAGAATCTCCTAGAAATACTTTCTTGCGAAGGAGGCGTCTAGAATAATCGTATCTTAGAAAATCGAGACATATGGCAAAGAATTATTCCGAATTAAAATATTTTAGATTTTGGAAAAAATATATTACGCAGAAGCCTGCTATATACGCAAGGGGCTGGTTATATACGCTCCTAGGAGCGTATTACGCAGGAGGCTACGTATATACGCACTTTGACCGTATTACGCAGCTCACCTGCGTATTACGCTCAATTTTCCCTTCCTCCGGCCTATAAATACACTTGCCTCCGACTTTGAGGGACTTCCAACTGGACGATCTAAGCATACTCAGTCAATTCACATACGTATTGCATTCTCTCTTCATTCACAAAATTCTTTCAACAAATACACAATAAACCGAGTCTTTGGGCGTTCTTTTGATTCGTTTTGACAGCGAAAACAGGTTTAATTCCTGAGATTACTCACCTATAATTCTCTTTCACTTTCTTTTAACTTGATTAACCTTATTATGAGTTCTAATGTAATTAACAATGTAGAACAGACTTTGAATCGTCTCATGTAAATATGTAGGATTATATCATCGGCTTTTAATTCGTGTTTCGCTAACCTTTATTATTATTATCTCTATCTTGTCAATACTAAGTTTTTCTTTGTTCTTAATTAGCAATTCACCCAAAGGACATCGCTTTTTAGTTTTTAACATTTGTGTATTTGCAGAGACAAGGTGAGAAGAATACATATATTCATTATTATGATTACTAACCATGTTTTTTCATGTTTTGTTTTGTACATATTCTATCACACTTGTATATATTGCTTAAACAAGACCGGAATTATGGGTATCACATTAAAGTCAGATAATCATGGACGACCGGTTTTTCTAAGCACCTTGTTAATATTGACTAACAATAAAGCAATCGCCTTGTCCATTTGTAGAAGTCTTCGTTTGTACATAATATCACTTAGTAATCTTTAGGGCTAGTGGCGCTATAAGTTACGAATATGTAAGTTGTGTGTGCATCCAATAATCGTGTTTAATGGAATACAATGAACCGAGTAGAGGCGCTACTGCGGGCGGTTGGGTTACTGATCAATCCGTACCATGTCCCGGAACCCACGATGGTTACTTGATTGGACGTGGGCATTGTTTTGGCACAACGTTTCGGGCGTCCGTAATAACCTTTTAGGCACGGTGCGACTCCCCTTACTCGACAACACTACCCAACGGCACTCACGTGTGGGTTCGTGGCTCAAGCCACGCAAAGCACCTCGATGTAGTACCAAGCGCGCCGCCCGCTATACGCGAGGGCGCGGCCCACGTCCTACAATTTGGCGACTTCACTGGGACAATCCCGTTAGTGAAGGTGACAGACTTGAAAAGTCCCGTAATTCCATCATCACGTTTATTGGATTTTGCATGTGACCTTTCGAATAGGTCGCCTTAGGCTCCTTGTCTCACTATGGGCATGTTCTATGCTCGAGCTACATAAGGGGGATACTACCTTGGTTGCATGTGGTTAATTGATCGCATGGCTAAGGCAAGTCCTATCCCGCCATCGCGTGTGTGCACGTGTTCTGATACGTGTTGCATAGGGGTATCTTGGCCATACATCGCTAATTGCAGTGGTGAAACTGGACCAAGCTCTACTTTTAGGCGTGGTACATTCTCTGACTTACTAGACGACCATGATTGACTTGTCATCACGTGTCTTGTATATATGTGCTTGTATGGGTCCTAGCCATTGTCAGTTTAACTTAACACACACTTTCATATAGTCATGGCCATCTTTTAGTTCACATCATATTTCATAGCCCATAGGACTTTAGTTGACTCTACTTAGTCGTGACATAGTTCACTAGGACTTTGTCCTTCAACTTTCGACCTTAGTCACACAGGACTTTGACCCTAGGTCTTGACCTTGACCATTAGAGTCCACATAGACTCTGACTTAGGTCTTGACCCTTGACTACTAGGGTAGCACAGACTTTGACTTAGACGTTGGCTTTAGACTCAATTAGGACTGACCTTACCTTCAGCCAACATAGCCTCGACTCTAGGGCTGACCTAACCTCTTTAGCACTGCATATCATACATCCAATGTCTTTTGGTGCCCTTTCAAAAAAAAAAAAAAGCAAAATTCAAAAAAATTCAAAAAAAAGCAAAAAAAAAAAATATTTCAAAAATAAAGGCACCTACATTCATACATTCATTCTAGGAAAGATGACCATGGAATTAGGACATGCATTTGCATCTGCATCCATATGTTCATATGACCAAGGAAGTTCGCTAAGGGTTAATTTCTTTTGAAACAGGGGTGAAGCGTCTCCATAGCCTTTGCTCGACCTGAAAGAATTTGAGCCCAAACCCAATCCAAACCTAGCCTTCCTCCAACTTCATTACCCATTAGCGCTTAACACCACAAATGGCCTCCCACAAAAAGCTCCAAAAGCTTGCGAGCAGTTCAACAGCTTGAAGCTAAGATCAAGGAGTTGACCTCGAGCTCTTCCTTGGACAGCTGTTGAAAAGGCAATCAAAAAGCCATCGCCCCCACCTTTTACCAAGACCAACTCTCTTGACCCACCTTGCAACCAAACTGCGCGAAGGATTTCTCAGCGAAGACATACCAAGTTCAAGCCGACTGATGACCCTCGTCCATTATAAAGGATTTAGACCATCAGGCACCTTAAAGGGATTGACTCTGCCTTGTTTCCAATGGTCTTTCCCTTTCCTTGGAACCGATATGTCAGAAGTGGTTCTTTTCACTCCTGGAAAGAAATAGCTACTTGGGAAGACTCTCACGGCGTTCATGACAAGATACAAGGTAACGTTCAGCCACACTCCTTCCGAGAGCTTGAAATCCTTAACCAGGGAAAGAACGAGGGTTCACTACCTATCTGACTAGATGGAGAGGAGTTGCTGGCAACCCTAGTCTTCGCTCCTACTGAAGAAGAGATGGTAAGACCTTCATTTCTGGCTCCAGCCCGAATACAAAGATCACTCAGTATCGAGGCCTTACCACATTCGCAAAGTCTACGACATTGGAGGTTTGCATAGGAGAATGATTTCTTCAATTCACATGCGTCAGCTAGAGTGTTAGCTTAGGACGAGTCGGAGAGTCCCTTTCCCTAGACTATGTATCCTTTCTTTTTCCATTTCGGTCTATGTTTAGGTTTAGGATCAAATTTCTGCATTACCTCAATGTAATAAATGCTTTTGTTAATAAAAGTTCTTTTTTTTCTTTGCCTCCTATGTTTGTGCTTCTAACTTTAATGGAATCAAATTAATAATCACTCACAATTCATGGACATTGCCAAGAGAGGCTTCTTTCATAGCTCCACAAAACAACCTCTTCCCTCCATTCCTTCATCATTATCAAAATCCCTTGCAACCCTTGAGCCGTAAACACTATTCATCCCTATCTTCTTTCATCACCCACATTGCCTAACCCTTTGGACCAAACGGTGCCGTAGGAAAGACATGTGCAAAAGAAAAAAAAAGAGAGAAGAATAAAATGGCAAAAAGCAAAAGAAAAAAAAAAAGCAAAGTTCAATGCCAGTCATCACAAATGCAAATCAATGTCAAAAATCCATGCAAATCCAAGTTCAAGCCCAATTCAAAAAAAAGAAAAAGTCTAAAGCACACTGCGCACTCGTGGGTCACTTCGTAATCATCAAGCCTTTTTAACCCTCAAACACACGCCTCACATTACACACAAAAGCCCTCTCACACGAGGATTGTCCAAATCATCAACAAGAACTACGACGGTCTGATTCCGTAAGGATACGAGGAAGCCTCTTCTCGAGGTCCGACCATAATTCAATAACATTCTGAGGTCCATAATAGTTTGATTCCTTAAAGTCAGGAAGCACAGATTCCTAGTGTAGCACCCGACATAGACTCGAGCTGAACCAACATCATCTAGCAACCAATCAATTCCCGTTACTTTCCCTAGTCACAATTTTTAGCTTGTATTTTCTTGAACCTTTAGCCTATTCTTTCATACACCTTAAGGGGCCTCTCTCAACTCTTCCTTAGGCTATCTCGCTGTAGCAGCATCAGCATTCTCCTCAAGGCACGCATTGCAGCATTTCCTCATGTTCTTCCTCAGCAGCATTCAGTCAAGTTACTGATTTGGCAAATCAAAATCACATCTCATTCCTTACCATTACCACCAAAAAACTAAAGCAAGCCCATGACTCCAAAAATCACTAGCCTTACCTTACTTCATCACTATGCCCCACCTCGATTACCAAGCAAGTCATCAAGCTGGGGGCTCATCCACTAACCAACCATCAACACCACAAATAAGCCATTCCCACACGCCCCAAACCCCATGGTTGGGGTCACTTTCAATCACAAAGCATTGCTTTGCTCGAATGTGGCTTGAGACGGCTTCATCCCACATCCAAAAGCATCTTACCATCTAGTCATTTCCTTGGTCATTTCAGCATTAGATTTAGAATAGACTTGCATTACACATATAAGCATTGCAAACCCTCTCATAAGCATCATTGCGCATTGAGTTCATACATCATCATGCATATGCATCTGCACAAAATATTACATTGCACTTGCACTTTCACATTGCACATTGCACCACACTCACAAGGCTAGGGCCCATCTTACATGCAGTTGCCTCACACGCCTAATGGCATTCATCGCTATAAGGTCCGTGTTGCTACATGCAACATTCTTCCCGAAAAGTCCGAGGTCAGCCGTAGGGAAGATTTCCTGGGAACGAGGCGTTTCCGAAGGACTTCATATCATCACATAGCCTATAACGGCATTCATCCTATACTACCGCGATTGTTGCAGGTACCGGCGAAAAGGGTAACTCAGGGTCGCAGACGTCTTGAGTTGCTCTCCGTCCCGAATCAAATACTTGACTTTCGTCTTCGATTCGCTCTCTTCAGACTCAGTCAAAGTGGGGGCTTCTTTGCGATAACAGCTCTTTACACATTTCGGTTTTGGAATTCTCCCGCACCAAATTCCATATATGCACATTCGGGTCTATGATTTCTCCCGCAACAGAATCCAGCACAAAATCCACTTTTCGGGTCTACGATTTCTCCCGCTATAAAAGAATCCAGCACAAACATCCTTTCGGGGTCTACGATTTCTCCCCCTAACACGAAATCCACATCAAGCATCTTTTCGGTCTACGGATTTCTCCCGC
>SNQN01005473.1:30538-44248 GCA_008642245.1 Bassia scoparia | reverse complement strand
CGTGCTCGTATCGATGTTCGGTGCTCGAACTACATGATGGGAATGGCAATCAACCTAGATTGGTGCAGAGCATGTAAGTTTACCCAACTCATAAATATAATAGAGTTCCAGGGGTGGACTGGTTTGTTTTAAATTGGCTATAAGAATGAATTATCATACATTATAATGGATCAATTTAGTAAGAGCTTTAAGAATTAAAATGGAGTATGTTCTGTGAAAATCAAAAATCAAACAATTGAATTCACTGCTACTGATTTGAGTGAAGCATTTAGAGTGCCTAATAAGGGTTTTGATGACTATTTTAAGGGTTCTTTTGATGAAACAGTAGATGGGGCTAAGGTTAGAAAATCATATGAGGGAGTTAGCATAGACAATATGGTTGAGTCTATTGGTGGTAACCCTAGTCATGTGAAAACTAACCATAAAAATTTCTCTCCTATTCAAAAATKGTTGTTTCATCTTGTTTTTCGATCTATAATTCCAAGAACCCAACACAGAGATGAGGCAAACCATTTGGATGCCCTTCTCATCTACTGCCTTGAAAACAAAATTTACATAAATTTTCCATCCTTAATGATCAAAGACCTTACCCAATGCATTTCTAAAAATATGAAAATTGGGTATGGAAATCTTTTAATGACCTTCCTAGAAAGTTTTGGCATTAAAGAAACCAAWGAATTCCTAGCCATGCAAACCAATCACTTCATTCAATCCAGTACTTTGCATAGGCTAGGGTTATCTATAAAGGATGGTGAGTGTGTGTTTAAGGAACAAGAGAGAGAAGTGGATGAKGAGGAGGAACAAAAGGAAACTGAAAAGATTAAGGATGAGACTGACAAAGTAAAAACCCCTGAGAAAGCTGTGACTGACTCGGAAGAGAAGAATGAGGATGAGGAGCCTATCATTAAGTTTGTGAGAGGTAGAGGAGGTAGAGGCAGGAGAAGGGGGGGAACTGCTTAGAGGAAGAGTGGAAGGAACACAAGGAGAGGTGCTGAGAAGGAATCTGTGCAATCTTTCTTTGATCTAGATGAGGACGAACCAAAAACAGAAGAGCAAAGGGCAGAGGAATCAAAGGAAGACCTAAGATCATTAAGGTTAATCCTACACCTCCTGCTGCTGATGACACTCCTATTCTGGAAAGACAGGAGAGTGGTCCAATGGTGACCACTGGCTCTGGTTTTGACCCTTTCAGCTTCAACTCAGTTGTTGCAGAGCTAAAGGATCTCAAGGATTCAGTTCGATTGCTTCATGACCAGATGGACCAGCTGAACACCAACTGCGCAAATATGGAGAACATGTTGTAGAATCTAGGGACCACTTCACAGAGCATTCTGCAGGACATGGGAGCAGCATATGTGAAGCTGGACAAGTCCCAAAAGAAGATTCTGGCAAAGGTGATTGAAGTCCTGTCCGAGTTTGGAGGCCCTTGAAGATCTTGCTCTATCSTTCTCTTTCTACCACATATTTAGCCCTTCCTAATCCCCAATTATCATTATTAAATTTTTTTTTGTCTATAATCTAATAACTTTTGAATTTGGTTGATTTTACCCTGTTCTTATAATGAACAATGGGTGGTTATAAAACAATTTCTTTTGTGAACTATTTATGGGCAAACTTTGGACCTTTAATGAATATTTCTATGCTTTGCTATATACTTTTGAAATATTGTTGCATGCTTATTTTTATATGTCATGAAAAGGTATAACCAGTATACTTTCTACTGGTGTTGTGCTGTGAAATATATATATTGTATGTTTTTGATGAAAACCAAAAGGGGGAAGAAAAGCAAACTCCCTGGTACTCTACAAGTTGATGATCATGTTCCTGCATATTCATCTGCTCGAGTKCTTTGCTGATTAAGAAGTATGTATAAGTGTATGAAAAAATTTCTTAAAATTTCTCTCTTATATATCCTGTGTTAAATTTGTTTAAACACTAACACACTTGTGATTTTATATGATTAAGAGTTTGCTTGGTTTGGCATTCATCAAAAGGGGGTAATATTGTTGAACCCTATGAATTTTGATGAATGRCACAACAAACCAACTAAGGCAAACTCATAAGTGTTTTTCTAATATGTGTGCTAAGTGTTGTGTTTTCAGATGTTTGATTATTCAAGATGTCTTAAAGGAATGATGATAATCTTAGGAGGAGAAAGAAGTTCCTGGGTCTCTTGGATGCATTAAACTGAGCTCAAGGAAGAAGCTCATCTAAAAGGAAGACWGGAGTTCCTTGGCAGAATTGCCTTAAACAGTTTTTGAGATTTTTGGTACAATAGATCTAGGGTTTAGTAATTTTAGATTTATTGTATAGCTTGGCAGTATGGTATGAAATATAAGCTCAGAAGAAACAGAAAGATATAATATAAGTTTGTGATGTAATATAATTAAAGGATATAATGCAATGGTTTGTAAAGGGAAAATAAAACCTAGGTATCTTGTAAATATTTCATAAATAAAATCGTTTTACAAATTGTTAAGAATTATTTTCAGGTTTTTTATTTTCTTAAAGACTATATATTATATTATCTTTTGATTTAAATGATTTAAGTGAAAAATCCTTATTCGGTTTTAAAGGAATAATTAAATCCTAGAAATAAGGAAGTAGTTGGAAAACGTGTTTGAGATGGCTTGATTATTAAGCTATCTGATTGAGAGAAATTAGGAACCTCAACGGGTATAAATGGTAGAAGTGAKATCGTGTGTGTGTGGACTTGGTAGTCAAGTTCCACTAAGCACTACTCCTACAAAATAGGAGTTAGTGTGATGGTGGACTTACTGCTTAGCTTCCACGCTTACAAATCTCACCCTATAAATACTCTCACTTRGTATAATCAACATACACTTCGAGCAAAGAAATATTAAGAGCTTTATTCTTCATACCAGTGCCAAGTCTTAAGTAAAATGAGTTGTAAAAGTGCTTTGATCTATTGATTAAAGCAAGGGGTTGTGAGAGTAGTTCATAGCCGAGTGATTCATTTGAATCGAGAGTTAGAGTGTGTGACCAACAAAGGGTTTGGTTGCAAGGGTTCAAGAAGTTCTTCATTGAACTGAGAATGAGGGTCTTAGATTGTAATTAGGTGTTTGAACCTATTATAATAAAGACGAAGTCCTGTGTTGCATCAAGCCATAGTTTTTCCTCTCTTGGCGTTTGTCTTGAGAGTTTCTGTGTTTGGAAAATCTCTGATCTCGTGTTTCTCTTGTTAAGTTTCTTTTAATTCAACGAAAAGTAACTAAATTTCCTCACATACAATTCAACCCCCCCCCCCTCTTGTATTGTTCAGTCAATCCAACATCATGAGTCATTAAAAACCCAATGAGTTGTTCTACGGTCAAGGTGGATGGATCCTTGGCCTTATGTATTACAGTAACCTTGGGTACCCATTTACCTGTCAAACTTCTCAAGATTTTTCTTACCAAATCTTCACTATTGAAGCTTTTGCCCAGAGATTTCAGTTCATTAATAATAGACATAAAACGAGTAAACATATCCCTTTTATTTTTATCTCGGTTCATATCAAAGGTTTCATATTTGAAATAAGCATATCCACTTTAGATCTCCTGACTTCACTAGTCCCTTCATAGGTTAACTTTAGGGTTTCCCATATTTCCTTAGTAGTAGAGCATGCTAAAATACGACTTACCTCATTATCTGTAATACCTTGTTGAAGAAGAGACATTGCCTTGGCATTCTTCTCGAGAGTCTTTAGATTTGTAATAGAATATTCACTCTCCTTCTGCTCTATTCCGTCTATGTTGGCAATAACCTTCTTTGGAACATTCCTGATTATCATGCAGCACTCGTAGTTAGTGTCAATGATAAAGTTCTGCATGAAWATCTTTCACCATGGATAATTTGTTCCATTGAACTTGGGCAACCTCGAACCTCCATTTCCATTTTTCATCTCTTGAGTACTCTTCTATTCCTTCTCTAGGTGTTACCCTTTCAAGAAGTTAGGCTATGATACCAATTGAAAGTGCAAGTTATACTCAAGAGGGGGGTTAAATTGAGTATAGAATAAATGYTGAAAATTTTTCAACTGATTAAGACTAGTTTAGAACTAGTCCTTATGCAGCATAATAATAATTGTGAGAAATAAACAACACAAAGATTTAACAAGGTTCGACTTCTGGTAAGTCTACATCCTCCACTCGCTCACTCTTTTATTAATCAACTCAGACCTATGCACAAGAGATCCCCCAACGTCCACCTATAGAATTTCGACTCAACCACCAACTATGGTGATTCAAATGAACTTGATTCCCTTACCAAATTCCCCAGCAAGCTAAAGTCACAGTATGCTCAAATGACAACTCTTGTCTCTCAAAAACAAATGGCCTTAATGCTAGAATGAGAGTATATTAAGTCCTTAATGTGGTATCGGATTTATGCTAGGTTCAACTTTGAGAGAGAGAACTTTGCAGTTTATGTTTACGAATATAGCTTGTGCAAAAGTATTAGGGTTTGTGTATGAACATTTGAGTTTTTGTGTATGAAAATATCCAAGTTCCTTTCTTTGGTTTAGTTAAAGTCACTACTCTTAAATTGTTTATGTGGCAATCAAAAGTTGGGGTATTTAGCTAAATCCGCAACATTTGAGTTACTCAAAAGTTGTGGTTTTAGCTAAAAACCGCAACTTTTGACATCACAACAGCTGCGATTATTTTAACCGCAACTTTTGAGGAATTTTGTCAAAAGTTGTAGGCCCAAATGTTGCGGTTCAAACCGCAGCTTTTAGGCCCTAAATAACCCTAGATTTTGATGATTTTTCTACTAGTGATCATATTTTGTATTGGATTCTGCCACCTAAGGCTTGTTGTGAGAGAGTTTGTCTAATTCGATCCATTCAAGCGATTGGAGGTTTCATTAGGGTTGCTAGCTTAATTGCTCATGACTATACCTTGTTAGGATTAAAAGGGGATTCAATTTGAGCTTTATTTGGTAAGGTTTGGATGACTTGTGAGATGATTCACCCATTTTCCGAAGCTAGAGTCACAAGTGCAATAACATGGAATTGAGGAAATCCTTTTTGATTGGCATTGATCATATGTATGGTTGGGCAACCTAGTGATCCTAGGTGTCTTAGTATTTGATTTTTAAAACTTCAATTTTCTTAGCTTATTACTAGTTTTATCTATTTTCAATCCCCAAATTTGATTTCACACCCCAATCTCTAGTGCTCCAAGTTTAAGCAAGAATTTAGCCTCCTTTGGGTTTAACTTGGACTTACCGACTATACTAAGTATAGTTGTTAGTTCAATTTATAAATTTTGTTTGTTTGGTGAGTCTTGAGGTAATTTCTCAACGACCCTCTTGACCTCGCCATGAGCTACTACTGTTGTGCCAACGTGGCAATATCTACCACCGATGACCTAAACTATCGTACTAGAGAGGGATGCTATATTAAAAAGTACTATGATCTACGTTTGAGTTGATTAGAATGGAAAGAACTTGTTTGATACCATGGAATTTTTAATCTTGTGTTTTCTCTTTTCCCTAATAGATGAGCTTTTTAATCCAATGTTAGTCTAAAAGTATGGAGTGGTTGCAGCCTTGCGGGCTTGTGGGGTTGTGTCTTTCTACAATCAGCCTTTCCACTACTTAATATGATATAGATTACTTACTGTGTTTTAGCTCCCACTCAATTACCTATAATGTTTCTTTGTAGCTCCTTAGTTTTATGTTGTTTGTTTGGATTCTTGTGCATAATTATGCTCAGGCAAGTTGGAGCTTTCTAGATTATGAATATGAACTTGGATCTTACATTTAAATCTAGACATTACATTTAATTCAGGTTCATAACTTAAAATTTTAATTAATTTGAGTATCGAATTGACATCTTAAGCCGCACTTTATTTTTACCTTTATTCTTATACTTACAATTCCTTTCTTTGTTAAGTATAAGTGATCATTTAAAAAAATTCGAGAATGAGTTTGTAGTTAGTGTAATGAAAGACAATATGCTTCGTCCTCTTCAACTTACTTAGCTATATTTGATCTTCAATCACTGGTTTAAAGTTTTGTCCATTTACGTACTATTTATTTTGAATCAAAAACCTACAGAAAGGTGGTTCCAAATTTTTGTCKAATCATCGCTAGCTTCAAATTTCCCCTACTTTTATTTTGTTTGTTTTGAATTGAGTTTTAGGCAATTTAGTTTCTGTGCAATGCCATGGATCTATTCGYCAACAAGTTTTGAGCTCTTTGTGGTTCAATTCGTTTCATTTACAACATTAATCAGGTATTATTTTTCCCTCTTCACTACTAGAAAACACTAATTTCCTAATTAGTGACTTTACATTAATGACTAATTTCCTAAAAACACATACTCCCTCCACTATGCTTTTCTTGAAACGATTGAATATTTTATCTCTAATAAATAATGTCAATTGTTTCAGGTAAAGCGTGACAGAGGGAGTAAATTAATTCTAGGCATGTTTGAATTAATACACATATAGTCAAATAATTTCAGTGACCACATGAAATTAGATTAAATGAAGGTACCTTTATCAGTTGTCCAAGATTATTATATGACTTCATTGTGGATGTATGTAGCTCTCAATTACTATTTTAAAAGTAAAAGTTATGGTTGAAAATTATGTATATGGAAGAAGAAAAAATTATATACAAGACTTACCTTTGATTACTAATAAGAACAAAGGAAAACGAATGGTTAGAGCGAGGTAGAAATGATCGCCTTACGACAAMCTTAGCGTGCCGTCAAAAGTAAAATTATTGAAATTTTGAATGACAAAAGATTGTTGGAAAATTCAGAATTAAGAGGTAATTTATAGCCAAATGCACGAGAAGCTTCATAAAACCGCATGGGATTATAAAAAGAGAGTTTCGTAAAAAGCRAGATTTTAAGGACCTGCGTAAGTACACAGGTTGCCTCTTTTATTACGCTTAGAGGTGATCAAATGGACGTGTTGGGCTGGTCTTGTATATAAAAGGTCTTGCCCAAATCCCTCAAAAACAGCAGACTTTGCAGGCTTCTGCGGGCAGGGACCAGTTGGGTTTTTAACTAAAAATGGATATTTTTTCGTTACCCAAAACCCTCTTTTCTGGGCTGATTGGACCGAGTCGGCAGACTGGGGTAATATGATCATTTCTAATTACGCTAGTTAAATGCATTATTATTTAACTTACTTGCTCCCAAAAATTCATGTCTCGTCTAGATTCATCAAAACAAGTGAAAAATAATTTGTGAGGGTATCCTTGAATGTACTGTACATATATGGCTATCATTGCGGCTTCATTCTTGATTATATGAATATTTGTTATGATTTTATTTTATTACAATGATTTTATATTGATTTACTGATTTTATATATTTTCTAAAAACATATTTATTAATGAAATTCATTTTTTATTATTGAGAAAAATAAGAAAAATACTTAGAAATTGCAGAACAATCTAGAAAATTCAAAATAAGTTAAACTTAAAAGAAAAGTATCTAAACCAAACTAACATGTTTTTAGGGGCACTCGGGGCTGGTGATGATACACTCTGGCATGTAAATCAACCCTCAAACCGAATGTTGAAATCATAAGCATGGTTTAGGCAAATGTTCTTGTGTGTTGAACCAATTAAATTGCGGTATAGCAATGTCATTTGCCTAAAAGGAGGGGACAAATGTTGTTGTCTTTACTAAGAAACTTTGCTGCACACTTCTGGCCTTATGACAAAGATAAAACACTTCATCAATAATTTAAAAAGTATATCAGAATCGCAAGCAACTATATGGAAGTTAGATAGATAATGTCGCAAGAATGAAGTACACTTGTATCCGTATTAGTAGAAGTAGGTTGTAGTAACTGATAATATAATGAAGTCATTATGATAATGTCTAAGTAAATTCTTTGAAAGGCCTCACGCAACATTAAATTGTAACTGATCAGATAGATATTCTCATACCAACAACCCGGAGCACATGCATTAGAAGCTACAAAAGTTAGGATTCCGAGAATGGTTAAGGAAATAAACACATCTAATTTGATGCTAAGCTCCAAAAAAGTCAAACATGGAAAGAAATCTAACCCGAATCAATATTTATCATGTAATAATATGAATGAATGAAGGTTGTCACCAAGAAATTCCGAATCATATTTCTGAATCATAATAATAATCCACTAAACAATTTAATAATATTCCTAAATCATAATGTCCACAAACACTATGAATGAGGATAGTCATTAAGAAAGTCTACTTCAGAAATAGTTAAGGTGTCAAGCAAACCTAACTTTTGAAGCACTTATATTCTTAATGGGGAAAGTAAAGGTCAAATACCAATGAAACCATGGCTAAGTAGCATATAATTCCCCCATCTTCTACAATAAGAGTAAAAGTTTCATCATTATCCTAATGAATTGATCTTCACCTTAAACCGTACACATATCTACAAGTGATCATGTACCAAAAAAAACTCATCAAGAGCATGTATATCATCGTATTGTTGGAGATAATTCTCTCATATAGAAAACATCTATTTATTCAAAGAAGAAWAACCACTTTCTTTGTATTTTATCAATAAATGTTATACTTCCTTCGTATTTGTTTAGTGGAAACTATTGACATTTAGGGAAATTTCATATTATTAGAAACTTTCATTGTTTTCCATCTAAGTTTATATTTTTAAATTTTTAGTGTAAAAAGAGCTTTTACCCTTAATAAGTGAAACTTTAAACATGATTATACTACTCTAAACTAAATTATATTTTCTAATCTAAATTAACCAAAATTTGAAACCAAAAGTTTATATTCCCCCTTTCTCAATCACCACCTTTGCACCACCATCACTGTACCACGAACTAGTATACCACACCACTTCCACAAACTTAGAAACCTACAACACCACTCTCACTCACGTAGAAAACCACCGCACCACCCTTGTACAAACTCAAATTCAACCACCGCACTCACCTAGAAAATTGCCTCGCACAAACCCACCCATCCCACCTTGCACCATACGAAGAACCCACATCAGAGAAAAACTCAAATTCAACCACTCGCACTACCTAGAAAACTACTACACCATCGCCATCCGAACCCAGATTGCACTATCATCAACGCACACCCAAATCATAGAACCCTAAAACAAGTTCAAACTCTAAAACCTATTKTTCAAATGCTTTTGGTCAAAGCCTAAAACTTCTTGTTCGAAGGCGTCGAACCCTAAATTAATTCATACAATTCAATTGAAACCATAGCTTTTGCTGCTTCTTTAGTTATTTATTTGGAGCAATACAATTTAAACAAAAATTAAGTGGTTTGTGGGTATTTACTACAACTTTTAAGGTTTTTGCTGTGGGTAGCGTGCGGATGTAGGTAGTTGCGACAGTGGTGTGATGGACGATGGATGGAGAGGCGGCATTGGTGCTGATGACGGTGGTTGATGASACAATAGTGTTAATGGTGGTTRCTAATTTCTCCTTTATTTCCATACTTTCTCTCTCTTAATTAACTACATCAAAACTCATTAATCAATATTTATTAATTTTTGCCTAAGAGTTTGAACCCTTTCCAAAGTTTCCACAACAAAAAAATGGAGGGTGTATATTTTTTTTTAAAGGAAAATTTGAATTACATGTTACACCTTCTATTTTTGTCAATGGTATCTCTGTATCTATCTCAATTTTTTTCTATCTACCTTTCTTACAACCTCAAATTGCATTGGAGTCCATCATATAAAATTGTAAAATCTATTAAAAAGACGAAAGAATTATATATGTGCTAATTATTGTTCCATTATTTTTACAAGCGTTTCAAACACAAATGATCATATTCTCTAGTCGTGTAAGATTATGTAAAATCTACTAACAACATTAATTTAAAACCACTATTTAATGGCAGCTAGGATAGAATTCAATGAAATTTAAACATATAAAAACCTATTAATATCATTATTATTTCACAATAACAAACAGACATCATAAGAGTRTTTGTATATGTCGCAACATACAAAATATATACAAATACGAACATGTGCGCATGGCAACATACACATGCATAACCCATTCCAAAAAAATACTCATGATTACATCAAATGACACAAATCTCTATTATATAAKTGAAAGRGGAGCCATTGTATCCTCTCTAAAATTACTAAACTACCGTTACACCTGACAAGGATAACAAAGGCCACATAAAAATACCTTTTTGATTTGTTTTGTAACTTAACATACATCAGACAATTTTAAAGTGATTCATTTTCTATTTTTCATATCTCTCATTTACATCGATAATTGGATGAAATATTATAAAACATCTAAAATAATAGAAAAGGTAAACTTTTACTAGTTAAGATAGATAATGATATATCTGCCATAACATGGTTATTTAAGTGTGTTATTCCTTACTTCTACGTGTATCATTTTCCTAAGTGAAACATAATTTATACTTTTTTGTGCAATGAAAAAAGAAAGACACTTATTAATAGCTAGATAAGCTATTACTGGCTTATATAAAACCAACCATTCACAATAACTATTAACATGAGTCAGAGAAATATTTTCTAGTCCCAATAATAAGCAAGTGGTTAAATATGAGCTTAGCCACATTAACGTAACCATCACTCCTATCAGTTCTCCTGTCCAATTGATAATAGACAACTCTTCTTTCGTCTTTAATTCCTTAACAACATTACTAAGGAAGACCTTCATCAGGTCATCAAAACAAACAAAATAATCATCAACGAAACATTTATCAACCTTTCTAATTAATACTTAGCCATGATGGCATCAAGGGAATATAAAAATATTTCTTTTTATATGCTATGTATCATCATATTCATACTAATAGGCCAATTTCGATTTCTAGTCCTAACCCCATCTTTTCTTACTTCTTAATTACGGCGTATTAATAATATCCAATCAACAATTTTGAGATGAAACAGTAATGAATGCACTCAACGGGTTGATTAACTGTAGGCTTATAGATGTCGGGGAGAGTGAACACTCATGATGATGTTAACTACACTGAGATTCATGTTTCACATCTTATTAGAATGTTTCAACTAACAGTACAATTATTTGACCCTGTCGTTGAAACAAAATTATGTTGTTCCGAGCACTAATTTCAAGACATACGACAATGAAAACCCTATTAAAATTTAGGAGTGGAATGTAACAGCTTAAACTTGATATAGAATTGAAGAAAAAAGAAAGTAGACATTGCTTAAATTAAATAGTACGTAGAATTAATTAGAAAATCTTACTTGGGTAATCGCGATTAAAATAAAACCAATTAAATAGTCAAAAGATAACTCATAACGTTACGGTGTGAAACTCAGACATAGGTTGTTAGGCTTGGTGTAGTATTATTCATTATTTCCCATATGTATCATTTGAAAAACCTAGCCATCTTCTTTATCTTATGTAAACTTTTATGTTACTTGATAGATTATATTTTACTCATCAATCATTTCCTATTTTTAATCCATGTGATCAATATATTATGATTTATTCTCAAATATCCCTTTTATAATTATATGTACTGTATATTTTCTCACATTATTAGTGTTGATTTGCCTTAAGTATACACATCTATTCCAGTTACCTTTTTTATATTTATTATTTTCTTATTTATAAATAAAAAATAATATCAAATGTCTTTTATGTATCAAATTAATTTCATTCGTTAACACTAGTATATAATCAAACAATATTTTCTTTATAAAAAAATCATGACCATTTAAAATAAGTCTTTAAAAAATAAAATCTTATTAATATGCAAGGCATCCTCAGATAATATAATACTTAAAAAAAAAGGCATAGTACTTTTTCCGTAGGTTAAAAAATCTTACCTTGGTTTATTTCACTATTAATAATTAAAGAGAATCATTGATAGAGATAACGACTTCAATGTATAAGAATACATATAATCATTGGGGAACCTTGTTTAAGTTCGCGGCTTTAATGAGTGCTCTATTCATTCTAATT
This sequence comes from Bassia scoparia, assembly GCA_008642245.1. Taxonomy (NCBI): domain Eukaryota; kingdom Viridiplantae; phylum Streptophyta; class Magnoliopsida; order Caryophyllales; family Amaranthaceae; genus Bassia; species Bassia scoparia. The sequence goes on along the minus strand of SNQN01005473.1, from coordinate 32,309 downwards.
TGTAAATTTTGATGAATGATTGGGAGTATATTAATTCAATTATACTAGGGATTTTCATTCAAAAAAAATCCTTTCCTACTATCATGAGGATTTCTACGCATCTAGTATATATACATACATTGCATGCATGCATACAACATACTACAATGGAAGGATTATGAAGTTCAAATTAAAAATTGCCTATTTTGATCACATGCTTATAATAAAGTCAAAGGCCATTTTTATAAACTAACTACCATGATAGAATTTCAAATCAAAAACACCTTTAACCTAATATACCATGTAATTACTTATAAGATTGAAAATATGAGTTTCTATCAATTTTAATTTGGAGTAGGCTAGAATAGAGTGCCTAGGATTTTTTCCACAAAATGGTGATTGGTCCCAAGTGAAATCCTCTAAGGACGCGAAATCCTGTCAGGCATGCACATTTGGTGGAATTCATCTCAAACGAACTTCTACCCAAATATATAGATCGGGAAAAAAAAATTAAAGAACATTAAAAGTGTTCTAATTTTTATGATTTGTAAATTATAAACAACAAGGAATTAACTCATTTTAATGCCCTAGAACCACATAATCCAATTCTAGGCTTTTGTTTGCATTAAATACACATATAGTCAAATAATTTTGGTGACCATTTGAAGTTATATTAAATGTAGTTACCTTTATTAGTTGTCCAAGATTATTTTATAACTTCAATGTGGATGCATATAATTTTATTTCAGGTCTTATTTATTGTTTTAAAAGTAAAAGTGGTGATTGAATAATATGTACATGGAAGATGAAAAAAATATTTACAAGGTTACCTTGGATCACTAATAAAAATGAAGGAAAACAAAAGGTTAGAGGTAAAAAAGATCGCGCAACGACAAACTGAGTGTGCAGTCAAAAGTAAAATTATTGAAATCTAGAATGACCAAAGGTTATTGGAATGTCATAATTAAGAGTCAAGTTATAGCCAAATGCATGAGAGGCTTCATAAAAACCGCACGGGTTTATTAAAAGAGAGTTTCGTAAACAGCAAGATTTTATAGACCTGCATAATAATTACACTGKTACCTCATTTATTATGCTGGTTATATACATTATTATGTAACTTTCTTTCTCCCAAAACTCATGCTTCATCCAGATTCATCGAAACACGTGAAAAATAATTTGTGAGTTTATCCTTGAATGTACTGTACATATATGACCATCAATGCACCTTCATTCTTAATTATATGAATATTTGTTATGATTTTATTTTATTTTATTTCAGTGAAGTAGAAGACATTCGATCCACCAAACCTGAATATATGGTTGAAAACCCGAAAAAATCATGCATGATAGATGGATGACGTATGAAATTAATGAAGGTTGGGTCGGATGATAMATGTAAGATTAAATCCAACCCACCACACGACCCACATTATCCACCCACTTTTTATTACTATACGAAGAAAAACTTACATATACTATTAAAATATAGTAGATAAATGTTTATTTTTTCTTACAAAATTTAATTAAATATTATTAGTAAATAAAAATATAGAAGTTACCACATGCTCCTTTTGGACCTCACGGAACCAATAATTATGCATAGTTCTAAAGAGCAAGAGGAATTTCCTATTGCACATTGCCTACCCGCATCTAGCAGCCTCTACTCGGTCTATTTTTTCACAACTGTTATTTTGAACAACAAGAATTAATCTCATTTTATTGCCCTAAAACCACATAAATTAATTGAAAATTCTAAGTTATACACATGTGGTATAGTACTTTTTAAGTT
>SNQN01005473.1:0-11181 GCA_008642245.1 Bassia scoparia | reverse complement strand
TTCTATTATTGCTACTCCTATGGATGCACCGTTTGTTCAGGGTGACTACATAGCGCATCACAAAGTGGAATMCTTTGTTTCACGGCCTTTGTTGTGAAGACTATACATGCCTATTCTAGTGAATCATGTCTGACTTTATCATGCTGATTTTGCTCATGGAGTTCAAATGTTTTGCTATTCCATTCGACTCATTTGGGAAGTTGCTTGGTCTTCAAAATTTGAGGTCAAATTCTTCCAAAGAAGGGGAGAATGGTGTAAGTGCTAAGGATGAAGAATTGGACAACATATTGTGCGGTATTTCCGAGCTTTGCATCGAGATTCAGTGCTAGATTCTATCTTTCAATTTTAGGATATTTAGAATAAATCTAATTAGTTATCAATTAGTTTATGATATTTTACAACTTTATTTATCTATCTTTTAAGGTTAGATTTACTCTTTGTTTAGTATTTAAATAGTTCAAGTTTAAGCAAATAATCACACATTAATTTCAGAAACTTTTATGAAAAGGCCAAGGGTTTTCTCTCAAAGAACTCAAACCCTAATTTTACAAGTTGGTGGTTAATTCCTTTATGCTTGTGTTCGCTAATTTAAGATTGTTGGTAATTAATTTCTTTATGCAATCTTGATTAACATCGTGATTTGTGGTGGATTAATCCTGTATTAAAATTAAAAAAAACCATTGATTCGTGGTGTATTTGCCTTTATCGAGTCGAATATCCCAAATTTTCTGCACAAATTCAATCAGTTTAGTGCCMTAATTGAAATCGAAATCCTAATTTGTGTCTCAATCAAATAAACCTGATTTACTCATGCATCAGAAGTCTAACAGGTAAATGGCTGCCAAAGGTGACTGCAATTCAAGAGGCCAAGGATCTATCCACCATTTCCGTAAAACAACTCATTGGGTCATTAATGACTCATGAGATGTTGGTTGACTCAAAAGAGGAAAGTACAACTAAGAGTCGTGGGCTGAACTTGAAAGGTGAAGAGAATGAGGAAGATCTTGATGCCATTGGACTCATGGCTACGGAGTCTCAAAACTCAATTCAAAGGTAAGTCATGAAAGAAAAAACACAACTCAAAGAAGACTAGTTCAAGCACTGGTTGCTTCAAATATGGTGAAGCTGGACACATGATCAAATATTGTCCAACATGGAAGACAGATAAGGGAGGAAAGAAGGAGAAAAGAATAATGACAAAGAGGGCTATGCTTGTCGCCTAGGGTGATTCTAATTTAGGCGCAGAAAGTCAGGAGGACGAGTCCCTGGTGTGTGTGACTACATTGTTGGGAGACATGGACCAGATGAAGACTAGTTCAGGGAAGAAAGGACACATGTGTCTCATCGCAGGAAGCAGCTCTCCCGATGAAGAACAACTATTTCTGATATGCAAGAACAAATGAGATATTGTGATAGAGATGAGTTACTAGGTTTTATTCATTCTGCTATTGAACAAAATGCTAAAGGTAATGTTCCTTACAAGGCTAACAAAAAGAAGGTAAGAGAAGTAACTCCAAATTTAGACCTAAGTGAATGTTGTTCTGCTGAGCTTGAACTTATTTGTACAAAACTAAAAGAAATAATTTCAAAACTTGAAATAARTTTGGATCATAAGAATATATAGAACTTGAAATGAAAAAATCTCAATCAAATTTTTCTAAAACAGATTTTTATCAAAACAATGAACGAGGTTTTAGTAAACTTAAGAGGCTGGAAAAGAAGGTATAAATTTYGACTTACTAAAACAAAAACCCTTTACTCTAGAACATTCTGATTTGATTTTAGCTCATAACTATTTGATTGATGATGTGGAAGAATTGTCTAAAGAGTATGTTTGAGCTTAAGGCTTCTTTTGCTAGATAAAGTGGTTCCAGTGTCAATGTTGCGGACTTATGTTTGGAATAATGAGGGTAAGATTTGTAATTTACTTGCAAAAGTACACGAACTAAAGAAAGGAAAAAACCCTGAGGTTATCCTAGATAATCAAAATGGTGATATCGAAACTTTACATTTGGAGTACCAGGCAAAAATCTGTGATCTATAATCCGAGTTGTACGAACTAAGGAAAAACAAGAACACTGAGATCAATTTTGAACTCGACTATTTTCATTATTTAAAGATGAGCTTCATATGGTAAAATTGGATCTTGCCATTGCTGTAGAATATAATGAAGCTCAACTTAAGAAACATGAAACCAAGGAACATGATCTGTGTGATTGCATGAGATAGATGAATAGGCTACTCGATGCTCAGAGTACTCTAAACATCGTGACCTCACAACCTGGTAATCCTTAGAGGTTTGGATTAAGGTATTTTGGAAGTAGTTCCCAATAGCCACAAAAGTTGGGAAGAGATGAGACTTGGATTTCAGAATTCAAGAAAGGTAAGTATGTGTTTGCAAAGGACATGCATGTATGCACCTACTGTGGTAAGAATGGTCATGTGATTGATACTTGTTGGACAAAGAAAAAACATGATAAAAGAAACCAATCTCATGTTCACAATGTCCATAATTAGAAAGGTCGCACACACAATTGGTCAAATGATGGAAAACATGATAAAACAAAGAAGACCAATGTAAAACAAATCTGGTTAGAAAGGACAGAATCAAACTAGTTGCCAAAGATAAGGAACCTAAGAAAATCTGGGTTCCTAAAACTAAACCTTGATTTGTTTATGGAGGTTAGAGTGAAAGGAAAGCCATACTTGGCTATTTTGGACGTGGTTGCGCTCAAGGACACATAGGTAAGAAGATAAAAGTGCAATTCTCTTTGTCGTACTATCATAGCAGGAAGTGTCACCATTTGAGGACATATTCAAAAGCGGCTTGATTTAAAGAGTATATGGTGAAGGTTTGGTAGGAACCTTTTTAACGCAATTGGATTACATGTATGTGTTATGGTTTGAAGGTTTTGAAGACATAACTCATTGATACATTCTGAACTATCTGACAAAGGAAAAACATGTTGAATTTGAAAATAATCTTGTCTATACAACATTGCAACAAAAGGAATAGTTTGTAAGGGGTTTCAACACATAATGTACATAACATTTGAGATCAGAGTTCCTAAGATAGTGTAATTGATCTCAGTGTTTAGTAAATGACCATTGGCTGTGGCACAGTGACTTGGACTATGTAAGTCTTTTCTTTGCTAAATAAACTGAGATCTTAGTACTTTGGTGACAGGTTTACCTAACATTTAAGTTTCTGTGTTGCAGATCAATTTTCCATGAGAGTGCTAAATGTAAGCATGTCAGTCCTCTTTTCAGCCAAAAGAAGGTTGGAAGCACTAATAGACCATTCAAACCTTGTGACATGGATTTTTGTGGCCCATGCGTCGTGCAGGTCGAAATGTCATGTTACGTTTTTGATGTCAGTTGATGATTACTCTCGTTACACATGGACAATCTTTTGAAATTTAAAAATGAAACCTATGAGAATTTGAGATTTTCGGGTAAACAAGTCCCAAAACAAGATTAATATCTACTGGTTCTACCCGACTACTGATCATGGGTTCGACTTTGAAAAATGTCAGTTTTGTTACCTAATTGCAATGATCAATGGATACTGATCTCATAAATTTTCAACTCGCCAGACTCCACAACAAAATAGGCTACCACCAGTCAGTTGAAAGGATAACCGCACTCTAAAAAATTTTGGCAATAAGAATAAGAGACAATGCCTTCTGAAAGAGTGCGTTTACCTCGAAACTTCCTTGGATAAAGTTGTGATCACTACTTCTTATATTTTAAATAAGGGTAAGTGTTGTGACCATTCACTAAGAAAACTCCTTATGAGCTTCTTTAGGAAAAAGGCCAAACATTGCAATTACGTGATTTTTGAGTGCAGAGTGTTTATGTACACAACAACGGTAAAATCTAGGTTGGACACAAATTGATCCGTAGGGAGTGGATGAGGCTGTATTTTGTTGGTTTATCTTCGACACAACAAAGGCATACAAAGATTTAATAAAATAACCTTGTGTGTTGACAGAAACAGTATCATGTTTTATTTGATGAGACTAACATGTTCAGCACTTGTGCATGTATGTGATGGTGATGATTGAATACTACGGATATAAGGTTGGTTTAAACAGATCCTGATTGGGTATCTGGCTACGCAAGATGAACTTCAACGCGTTGAAAGAAATCAAGTGTGGCTTCTAGAACCTGAAGAAAGAATATGTCTTTATTTGGACTTAAATGGCATGTTCGCAGGGAACCAATACGATGATGTCCGAAATTCAACTCAAATAAAGAATAAGCTAGCTTGTCTCAGAAGGGTTTCATCAACCAAGAAGCGACATTGATTCACTGACTGAAACCTCTCGCTCCAGTCAGCCCAGGCTTGAAGCATCAGGGTTTTACTTGCATTGCATGCCCATATAAGCTTCAAACTTTTTCATATGATGTTTAAGGGACCCTTTCTTAATGGCCCTTTGAAGAGATGCGTATGGAGGAACAGCCATGGATTCATGGAGATTTAATGATTACCAAACCATGTTTTTTAGAACTTCATAAAGCGCTTGTAATCGGTCTCAAACAAGGCCCCAGAGAGCTTGAATATGAGAGACTTCAAATTCTTCTTCTACGAAATGGGCTATAAGAACGGTTCGGTTGACAAGACACTATTCCTTGAAAGAAAGGGAAACTGATCTGTTAGTGGTCCAGATATATGTTGATGATATTTTATTTGGAGCTACTAATCTTGATTTGTGTGATGAGTTTGCAGATTTAAAGAAGAGGGAATTTGAGTTGAGTWTGATGGGAGAACTTGGGTTCTTCCTAGGGCTTCAAATCAAGCAAACCAAAGATGGAATCATGATCCATCTGCAGAAATACCTTAGAGAGCTGCTGAAGAGGTATGGTTTGGAAGATAGCAAATCCTATGATACACTTATTCCAACTTCTACAAAATTGAGCCTTGATGAGAAGGGAAAGGATGATGAGGGTAAGTTATATAGAGATATGATTGGCTCATTGCTTTACTTAATAGCAGTAAGCCGAACATAGTGTTTTCAGTAGGGTTATGTACACGGTTTTAAAGTAACCCTAAAGAATCTCACCTAAAGGCTGTTAAGAGAATTCTTAGATATCTCAATGGTACTAATGATTTGTGTTTATGGTATCCAAAAGGAAGTAACATGAACCTTATTGGATACACAAATGCTGAATTTGCTAGGTTTATTGTAGACAGGAAGAGCACTTCTAGAATGACCTACTTCTTAGATTCTTGTCTCAATTCATGGGGATCAAAGAAAAAATAAATTTTGTATCTGTATCCACAACTGAGTCTGAGTACATTGCTGCTGTTTGTGTTGTAATCAACTCTTGTGGATAAAGTCACGACTAAAGGATTTTGGGGTCTATTTTGGAAGTGTTCCTATTCTATGTGATAACACAAGCGCAATTAATATTTTGAAAAATCCTGTTCAGCACTCTAAAACCAAGAATAATGAGATTAGACATCATTTTCTAAGGGACAATGTTGAGAAAGGTAATGTTGAATTGTAGTTTTGTAGGTCAGAAGATCAACTAGCTGACATTTTTACAAAACCTTTGAGCAGAGAAGTATTCATCAAGTTTCTCAGTTTAAGTTGAAGCATATTCCTCAAAAGGCTGTGAAAGGTCACGCTTTGGCTTATATCTTTGCTGATCACCCCATCGAGAGCAGCGCCCAAGTTCAAGAGGAGGAGCCTTGCTTGGCGRTTGTTTGTTGATGGATCAAGTTGAATTGATTCAGTTGGATCTAGGATAGTGATGACTTCACTAAGAGGTGTGAAGATTAAGATGGAAGTAACTTTCTTAGACCGATGCACAAATAACASAGCAGAATCTGAAGCTCTTGTTATAGGTCTCAAGAACTTGAAAGATATGGATGTTAAAAGGGTCCAAGGCTTTGGAGATTCTCAATGGGTTGTATCACAGATTATTAGAGAATACAGAGGAACCTCTCCTCTAGCTCTGGAGATTAATACAACTTTAAGAGAGCTAATCTCCTCGTTTGAACAATGTGACATTTCGTATGTCCCAAGGGAAGTGAACCAAGAAGCTGACTACTTAGCCCAACGGGCTTCTTCAAAAGACCCTGATGGATTTGATGAGAGTGTAATACACATTAGTTTATTCAAGTTAAAACTTTTCAAGAAATTGTGAAGGGTGAGGTGAATAAGATTAGTGTTCTTGGGTGTGAGGTAAATTGGCGTCAGAGGATCAAGGAGTACTTGAAAGATCCTCCTGGCAAGAAAGTTCATGTGAATAGGTTGGTAGTGACAAAATATTTCCTTTTGGGAAATAAGCTGTATAGGAAAGATCCACAAGGACTTTTGTTGAAATGTGTGAACAGTAAGAAGGTTTTAACTATCTTAACAGAGGTTCATCATGAAATATGTGGATCACACCAGGCAAGAGTTAAATTGCGATGGTTCATTCACAAGATRGGGTTCTTTTGGCCTTCAAACAAAGGATATTGTTTACAATGTGCTAAAGGTTGTGAGCAATGCAAGAGATTCAGACCAATAAGTAGAGCCCCAACAATTGAGCTCCGTTCAATAATCAAGCCTTGGCATTTTAGAGGCTGGGCCATTGATGCAATTTGAGCCATTAAACCACCTTCATCGTGACATCATGTGTATATCTTGATAGCTACGTACTAATTACTTCACTAAATGGATCGAGGTTCAGGCATTTCAGAAGCTCAATGCAAGAGCAGTGAATTTGCTTCTTGAAGAAAGAATCTTCACAAGGTTTGGGATTCCAGAGACAATCACTGTTGATCAGGTGTCAATGTTCACGAGAGAAGAGTTTAATGAATARCTCAATGAATTCAATATATAAAAGGTACATTCCACGCCTTACTTTGCATAAGCTAATGGGCAAGATGAAGCCATAAACAAGATCATAGCTAAAGGGATATCGAAGATGGTAGACAATAAACCACGAGATTGACATACTCTCCTACACTATGCTACATGGGCATACAGGACTTCAAAAATGGATGCAACAGGAATGACTCCTTATCAATTGGTTCATTGGCATGAGCCAGTATTGCTAGCAGAGTGGCTAGGCAGATGGATTTATCATTTGAAAACTATAATAAGGCAATGGCAATAGAATTAATGGATGTGGAGGAAGAAAGTCAAGCGTAAGATTTTCTTAGAAGAAGACTTAGTATGGAAGACAAAGTCTGCCCGAACATAACTATAAAGACCACATCTTTGGCAAATGGTCATCAAAATGGGAGGGGCCTTTCAAAGTGGTTGGAGTCATGTTTGAAAACGCATATCTCTTACAGGAGTTAGATGGTGAGATGTTTCCAAGAGCGCTAAATGACAAATTTCTAAGGCAGTATACACCATGTATTTGAGAAAGCCACTAAAATCTACAGTCGAGACATCACGACCTAGAGGCATTTGACAAATAATAAGTTGGTGTGATTAGATAAATCCATGTAACTTAATTACCTAGGGCAGGTGATACATGTACTTCGAAGAAGTGATGTGATGATACTCTCTTTAAATTTGAAGAAGTTCAAAGCTCTATCACGTGATTTACGCGCGAGATTAAAAGAAAGTGTGAAAGCTTTCAACAGAGGATAAAAGGTTAAGAGACACTTAAGGGGTAAAGTAATTATACGGAAGTTACGAAACCTCCACTTTGCCTATAAATATATAACGTCTCATATTATCGTCTCATACATGCTCACCCATTCACACTCTCTCTCTCTTAAAGAAATCCTCTTCATTCTCTTCTTTCCCTAGAGAAATCGGCCTAATATGCCAACACAATGGAGTTCAAGAAGTGGGTGCTCGACTAGGCTCAACGTCAAGAGGGCTTTAACTTCGTCAACCATGAGATTGCCCGCCAAGCTATCGATGGTGTGGGGTGGAAGTACATGGATAGGGAAAAGAAGGAACTCGTATCTTTTGAATTCAAGTGGTTAAGTACTGGATGCAGGGAACTGACCACCCCTATAAATGGAAAGAACAACGTGCAGATGAGGTAGCATTCTGAAATGCAGAAAAGGAGAAGGAAAAGAAAGAAGGATGAAAGAGATGGAATTGCGGCTTGAGATCGAGATGCGAGAGAGGGATGGGACAATGACATAAAGGGGAAGAAAGGAAAGGCTAAGTGCAAGTGCTTTTCAAAGGGCTYAAGGCCGAACCAGCGTCAACTTCGCAAGTGCCAATTCTTAGGCCTATGTCATCATCATCGTCATCATCAATGCCACTATCACCGTCTACGGGATCTTTCCCTACAAGGTATGGAAGACAAGTTACTCGTGCACAGAGTGACGATGAGGATGAAATCGATTCCRACAATTACGAGATGGTCACCGATAAATTTGCTCCATCTTTGAATTTATTAGAAATAAAATAGTCTAAAACATAATTCTAGTAAGGTCTTAGTCGTCTAAATCTTCTAAATGTTAGAATTATGTACTAATTGGTAGCGAACTAATTTTAGAGTATTGTAATAAAAACATTTCCTTGCAATAATACAATTATAATCTTGAAATTTTAATTTTAATGGAAATATTTTCCTAAATAAAGTATTTTTATTGGCAAAGTATAGTACAATATTATTTATGATCAATAAATGTCAGCAGTACTTTAGTCATGATAAGATATGACAATACTAATGCCGACGTCATACACTGTCGGTTTGATAATGATGGTTTACATGGGCTAGTGTGAAAATTTATTAATTTGGCTTCCAAATAATTTTCAACAAAGATACATGTAATTCTTGGAATTCGTATCCGATTAATTGTGTAACATCCTACCAAAAAAACCACTTCAAATTCATTATATTGCAAACATAGAAATGACAACAAAAATATAATTGTTATAAAAATTATAATGTCATCGCTATAACAAAAGCTCTATGATGAAAATCACAAGTCCTCTGGCGATATTTTGAGACGYTAATTCGCGAAGACTGAACTGATTTCGCCCTTGCAAATTAAGGGTGAAATTGGTTACTGATTAAAAATACTCATTTAACTTTGTTCCCTAATAGAATGATAAATTAACCAAAAGTTTGACTATTGACTTTAACAGGCGACAATCAGCAATGATATAGTTCAAAGGAGACTGGCGATAACGATACTCGACAATTCTTAAATGATTCAGTCCAGCGATAGAACATTAGTGTTAGAAGGGATAATGGTAGAAATGTTTCAGATGGAAATGGCCCAACAAAAGAAGGAACATGAAGCATCAAGCGACATAGGAGACTTGCAGGGAAAACATTAATATACAAATATTCAGGAAAGAGCGCCAAGAAATCGTCAAAGGGGATAACCGCTGTTAACCACACATGATCTCTACCATTGAGGCTTATAAATGGATGAAGCCGGAGCGGAAGAAAGGAACRGACAAACACACAATCAAGCAAGCATCTATCTTTCTTAGCATTTTGCTTTCTTTAGTTACACATGGCTTAGTAGCCAAGTAAAGTTTAGCGTAGCATAGTGTAAGGCAAATAGTTCATCCTATAATGGATCAGTAGCATGTTCATTGTTATACTAATTATGTAAACATGGAGGAAATCATCCTTCCCTACCCCTACTTTAATGGATGGCTTTCGTTTCTCTTTATTTCAGTTTGTTTTAACCTTCAGTTTTGTTCCACAACAAGTTCATTTCCTTACTTTTACATCCTCTTTACTTCTACGACCTTAGGAGCCATTTTTACGTYAGTGAGATTATCTATATAATTGGTAACCAAAGGGGCAGCCCCCTATCGAACCAAAAACAACATTGGATAGTTGACTTGTTGGTGAAGTGCAAAATTACCTCAACAACCATTTATTACGACTGGCATAAAATTRAATTCTACGGTAACAAGTCGTCCTTCCTGGTATTAGATCTCCTTGTCTTTGCCATCACTGTTCTAAAATGAGAGAAGAGTAGTATTCTTTCTATTGTTACAAGAAGATGAACAACAAAATCGGTGTGAAGTTACAAGTAGTAATAGCCAATAGAAGTGATAAATAAAGAAAATAAAATATTATACCATTGAAACCATGAACACTATTTGTGTAGTTAACGATGACGGTATCAGCCCCCTACCAAAATAAAAATAATATTAGGCGGTTGACTTGTTAGTGAAGTGCAAAATCACCTCAACAGGTTTTTTGGCGACCATAGTGGGAGAGAAGTGCACAAGGTTACAATAACTTCTCAACCATGGCCCCTAAAGGATCTATTATAAGGTAATTCACTTGAAGATCTTTGTAATTCATCCGATCAAAATATTGAGAATCCACTTGAAGATCATCTTGGTAAATGTTAGAAATGTTTTTCTCAACAACAATCAATTAAGATCTTTGTGCCTCCTAGTCAAACCGATCTTAAACTCAAAGAGGATTGCAACCTAATAGGGGAGATTATTATCCTCGGCAAAGTTTGCTCAATATATGACACGCAATCAGTGGAATAAATTTGATCGAAGTCTTTTTGGATAGATTTGAGAGAACCATTAGGAGTTAGATTCAAAAACCTCAACGAGATTGTAACATTGAAAACTTTGGGTACAACCGTCGATTGCAAAATTTGCTCTCACTCACAATAGATGGTGATGAGATGTATATTAGAATAACGATGGTGAATGCGACTAATGTGGCGTTATCTAAAGACATTGCGACTGAGGTAGTACTCGTTGGACCCTTTATGGAAAAATAATCAACTGATGAACGATATGATTGTCATCGCCTATCAGGTCGAATAACTATCGAAGAATCCCTTGGGAAAACCACCCTTGGGTTAACCTAGAATAAACAATATGATTGGAGCTAAGTGGTCCTTGGCCAGCCTTTCAACCAGTATCAAAGAGATCCTATTCGAGATGCGAATGAATGGGAACATGTGCCAGAGGAGAGGGCATGCCCTAGATCAAGCTATGAGTCGAGGCTCTAGCCATAGGTGACCTTAAGAACCTTCTTCACTGCCGCTGACTTCTAAATTTGAATTTTCCTTGACTTGTCAATGGGAACTAATTCCCAACGGGAACAACCCCTGTGGTAGGGGTGAACCGGGTTACTGGATACTTGGAAGGGTATTCCCCACTAGTTGGCGGTTTTTCAAACTAGCATACTTATGGTTATTGATGCTCTAAATTCGTATCTTAGCTAACTTCCTGAACCACCACAAAACTGCTTATGTTTCACAAACGTAGG
>SNQN01005472.1:22802-44249 GCA_008642245.1 Bassia scoparia | reverse complement strand
TATATTATGTTTCATAGTTACAATGTTTTTTTACCCTTTTTTTTCCTATTGTATGTCAGTCAATTCCTCACAGTAGATTTACTCAAATCAATTAAGAATGTAGAAGGCATCTAGGCATTGCTATTCATAAACAAATACTCCCTCCGTAACATAAAACTTGCAACGATGGGACATTTTTCCTCTCTACTTTATGTCCCATCGTTGCAAGTTTTATGTTACGGAGGGAGTATTACACTTATATACGAATTCATTTAGCATCTACAATGAAACACAGTTGCAGGCTGCAGACGTTCTAGAGTCAACTGCTAACACTCAATTAGTAAAAGAACATTTCAATAAGTTTATTAGCAGTAAACCTAGATCTGCCGTGGATTAAATTAAAAATTTTTGTTGACCAAGTGGATTAAATTACCGACCGCCTTGGATTTTTTATCGACCGGTGGCGGTCGGTAAATTGGTTTTCCCCAAAAAAAAAAGTTAAGACCACAGTAAGGGTCGTGAAACCCCTTTCCCACTCACAATTGCAAACTCAAACTCCTTCCCTCTCAACTCGTTCCCTCGCAAAACCCTTCCCTCGCAACAGCAGCGGCGCGCCTCTCTGGCGACTGTCCTCCTCGCCGGCGACCTCCTTTCGCCTCTCTCGTCTCGCCTCTCTCACACAACAACCAACAGCACAGCAGCGGCGCGCCTCTCTCTCTTCTCTCCTCTCTCCGGTGGTCTTCTCTCGGCCTGATTTCCGTCGCCGCACTCCCCAATTTGAGGTAACTCACAAACCCTAATTTGTTTTCTCTTACTCAAATCAACTCATAACCCTCAAACATTTAATTAAACACTCAATTATACTCACATTATCACACAAACACTCAAATTTACTGTAATGTAACTCAAAGTCACAAATTTATCATTTTTTTTCTAATTTAGGTTGATTTTTTCTGTTTTTAGGTTGATTTTTTTTTTATTTTTTTGAGTTCTTTCATACAACTCTGAACTTCTGAAACAATGGCAAATTCTAATTGAGTGTTACAACTTACAAGAGTGTTATTTCACTGGTTAGTTTTGCTTTGAATTTAATCTCGCTTTTCTTACTGTTGTTAGTCAATTTCGTGTTGATTTCTAAGTCTAATAACTCAATTCTATTGCTGAATTTCATAAAGTTGAACACTTTCTTTTTCAATCTCATGTTGTGCTAATTGAATTTTATTTTACTCACGTTCTGCTTTTCTGGGTATGTTTTTGTTGGATAAAAAATGCTGATTTTGTGGGAATAATTGTCAATTAACTTTGTGTTGCATCCTTTCATAAAATCTCTTTCATACAATCAGATCATATCAACAAATTATCACAATCATAATCCACATATAGTCAAACCACAAAACATAACACAATCAATCACTCCATACAAACTATGTAACATAGAAAAACTCCCAATTCCCAAAGGACATGAATATCTTGGAACAATCCGCGATCACATTGATTAACCAATTAAATAACACGTGAATTTTTCCATTGCAACTACAGTATAATACATATAAACTACCTCCTTCCTTCATATCAACATTTAACCGACAACATGATCATTAAATTGTTGATATGGATACCACACTATGACCACAAATTAAATTCAACGTGGTTTCCCTATACAATTAAAAATGATGAATGGAAAACGTAAACATATTGGACTAATCAAAGGACAAAAACTTACAAACATTAGTTATACAAAAACTATATTTTGAAAAATAATAGCAACATCAATGAAAAAGAAAATTCATACCGGAAATAGCTTAGTTGCATATAAGGATTGATCATATATGAGGAGCAACAGCCCAAAAACTGAAGGTGTGAACCCATGAAATTGGTGGACTGGGTGTATAGGGCCAATATTAAACGAAATACACACCAAACATAACACAAATATCAAATTAAGCTGAATAGTGAATCAAAAACCAAAACAATAAATAACAACTTGAACATTCATACACGGAATGACGCACTCACCAACCCAAATTCACAGCGGACGCAACAATAACTTGGAAATTATGCACTATTAAAATCTAATGAGTAAGTGACTTCGAATACACGAGAGTAATCATGTTTCATCAATTACTCATAGATTACGGTCAATTGAGATAGAGGAGGAGGAAGGATCAAAAGGGGAGTTAAAGAGGACAGAAGATACGCAACAAATGTTATTGAAAAACATTTTTACAATTTTGCGTTCGAATGAGATTAATTGGAGAGATAAGGTGTGCTGACATATGGGTAGGTGATGTGTTGCACAAGAAAAAAGGAGAAAAATATTAGGAATTGTGGAAAAGAGTATGGAGAATGCTGACAAATGGGAGTTTGGAGGGTGAGTTTTAATAAGCAAAGGTGTAGCATTGCCATAGAGTTAGGATCAGTTTGAAGGAAATGACAAAAAGATGGGACCCACCCATGTCGGGAATTATGCTTGAGGCTCTGTCAATGGGGCCGGAAGCCAACAACAATGGACCATAGGAACTCGTGGGGGCGGATGTAATTGCCTTTTCTCCATTCCCATTCCATCTTCTCCTCATTTGTTTTTCCCATTCGTCACCCTAATCCTCCCCCTAGATTGTGTTATAATGACGTAATAAGCCGCAAGTCGTCGGCTCCAGATTCGTGAACTTGGAGTTCCAGATGCTCTCGGGACGAGCTCGTCGCATGCCTCAAATTTTGAGCTCAGCTCAATGCCGTTTAGCCGAACATGGGAGCTTGCGCTTTGAGGCTCAATCGCTCCTAGGAAGCTCTGAAAGGTCCTTGTGAGAGCGCCACTCAACTCATTAAGGCTCGCTGTCTAAATGAGCTTTGATAATTAACAAACTCGTGTAATAATACGCAATGTTTAACTAATTTACAATATTCTAACTTCCCTAAATCCCTTTTTAATTTTCAAGTTTCAAGTTTCCAATTTTCCAACAACCTGTAATCTACCAAAATCCCAAGTAAACTATTCAAACATAGAAGCCAAATCTCATATTACTTCTTGCAAGTATTTCATCACACCACACCTTACAAGCTCTAAACAATTTAAACCCAAATAAGATTAACACACAAGTACACCAATCTTGGTTTATGGCCTGGGATTGGGCTCGTAGTTTAATGTCAAGGTTTTTTTTTAAAAATTAATTTATTTTTAATATAGCTTAACAAGTGCGTGAAATATAATAAAATAGTATACTACTTATTATTTATAATATAAATAAAATAATATTATTCAAGCGTTGCTCTGTGTGAGGCGTTTCGAGCCCGAGACCGGAGTCCCATCAGTCAGAACTTGACCGCACTTTGACAGGAGCCTAGAGCTCCGAGTATAAAGCTCAGCTTCATTAACCAGCCGTACCAATCCCATTGGGCGGGTCTTGTAAACCCGTTGGCAGCCAAACTTGAGGGTAGTTTATTTTGCAAATTTATACATATATATATAATATATTATAATTTTTTTTATTTTGAGGATATTGTTTTAAAAAACCCCTTATTCATATTTATTATTCGAACCATCCTCCTTCTACCTCTACCGACCCGTAGGCACGCACGTACTCCCTCTCCTGCTACCCCTTCTTCTGACTAGCTCTGCATGGCTGCACCGTTGAGCCCCCACAATCGACACAGGCGTATTTTGGAGTTCATTTTACGATGCGGCTTTCGGTTTTATAAGGATTCTTCTTCTTCTCTCTCTCTTCTTTTTTCCCCAGAATTTTGTGTTAGAATTGTTTGTGTATTTATTAAATTTTGTCTCTGTTTTGTTTGAAAATGCTGCGGTTTCGTTTTGATTTTCTGCTTTATTGTTTGGGTGTTTAAGGCTGCTACTTGGGAGGTTATTGGTGTTCGGGTGCCTTTGAGATGGTTTTGGGCGAGAATTGGCTGGAGCTTTGGCAGACTTTTGCGGGCCTGAATGTTGGGGAGCGGTGGTTGCTTATTGTGTTGTTATTTCTTCCTCCATATGTCTCAATTGTTTCGATTCCAATTGAAATATAAAGCAACACATATTTAACTTTGATTGAGAGTGTCCATGTAATAGTTAGTGAGTATCAGCTGAACACCTGTTGGGGAAATCTATAGGAACTAAGTTACGTTTGTGCATTTATTTAACTGTCACTATTTTGAACTTGTAGAAGTTTTGGGTAAAAAATTGGCAACTCTAAAGTTGCATGAACTTGAATCTATTTAATTTGACTTTACATTGGCCATTTGGACTGGGAAAGTGATTGTGTCCTGAATCTGTTATTTTGCTCTACTTCTGAATTTATAAACCATGATAATTTATTAAGCCTTTAAGCCAAACTCATGGCTTAAGTACAGTATTGTGCTATGGATTCAGCTTCTACTTTATTCTGTTTTCTTAAGGCTAAGGCTGTTGAATTTGTCGGCATGTTTTGCTGCCTTTAATTGTGTGAGGTGCTTCTTGTGATTCTCTATATGGGGCCAACAGTGAAACAACTGCGTATAATATAAATGCTAGTTTTATTTAAGTGCTGAAGGAGGCAAAGGGTGGTTGTTCCTTGAATGGTGTTGGGCTGAGAATGGTAGGATACGTGCCTAGTGTTGTTATGTTATACCATTGCTTGAATCATTTTGCAGTTCATATTCACGACACATTTGATTTCAGAACATTCGTGTAGGGTCAGAGCGGACCTTATTACTTCATGATATGTATCAAATGCTCAAGCCTTGCAAAGGGGGAATCAAGATATTGTCAATTACTTTGTCAGTTTGTTTCAATTGGTCTTAGGAGGATTTGTTGAAGGTTAAGGGATGAAAGATGGGATGGCTTAAAGCGAAGTATAAGATGGGTCTTAAATATCTCTTTCTTAGGCTAAAAATTATTAAAAATTCTGAAAGAATTAATCTTCATAACATTTCTTAAGGGGTACCAAATTTAAATGTCATAACTTAAATTCACGGGGTTTTCTTTTTTGAAAAGGTGAAATTTATGGTTAAGTCTTGTGTCTTGAATCTTATCGTACCCCACTAACATTTAAGCCCCATCACGAGGGTCTTGCGTCTCGTTACCTTGTGAGCAGAGTTTGGGTGCGGTCCATGAGTGGTTAAATGCTCCGTGTACTCACGGAGGATCCTGTTTTGTACATACTACTCCGATATGATTATAGGTTTAGCAAGTTGGGGTCTAGCGGTTAAATGCCCGTCTGCTTTTAGCAACTTGCTGAGCATCAGTAGGCGATGAACCTTCTAGCGACATTAAAGCCTCAGGCTCTTGTGGGGAGGAATTCCTTGTATTTGTATATACTTATGTTAGGTTTAGCCATTTCGGTTTTCAATTTAAGTCCTATTGTTAGGCCACAGCTTCAGCTGTAGTAAACTCCTCAAATGCTCTTATACTTTTTGTTTAACGTAGCCTTGTTAACATGATTCATGATAACCTTTTTCACATGTCAATATGAAACTTACTAACTCATTCCTCTTTGCATATTGAATGCTAGCCACACATTGTTTTCAAGTTTTTACCGCTCTCCGTTACAGTTCATCTTCTTGAGAAACAAAATCCAAAAATTCTCAGTACGTGGATGTGTGATGCATATGATTATAGCTATGGGGCTGACACATCGGTGAGAGGCAGAACTTTCCCTTTGTGGCTTGATGTAATAGTATTGATATGACTGTTTCTGCTACTCTTGATTTTTTTAATTTTTTTTCCACAAATAATTTGGATCACTTCATACCTATTCTCCCTAAATACATCAACCAAACATATCAACTGGATTTGATCTACTGATGTTGGCCATGTGGAACTTGCTCTACCTTAAAATCTTACACTAGTAAAGTTTAAAATAAAATGTTGCTTATGAAATTCTGCTATCATGAGCACTAGAAGTAAATTTTTAACTAGTATTGTTTAGTGATTGTTTGGCAAATATACTCTTTTTAGCATTTTGAACTTAATATACGTTGCTTTGAAATACTCTGCTTGCATATTGCTCCACAGTTAAACAAAAAATTACAGCATTTTAGGCAAACTTGTTTATGGGACATTGAACTTACGGACATTGATGAATATTCTTGCAGAAAGAAGATGGATATATGCACTCATTTAGATTTACCTTCCTAGGGAATCAATTTACTCTACTTGTGCAGTTGCCACTCAAAATCATTCAATTGGCTAATTTTCTTCCTTTTTTGTCAAGCTCATTATCCAGTGAGTTGTCCATCGAACGGGACAGGCAACAGGTCGAGCGTAGGACTTCTTGACCCCACGTCCGGAAATCAACCAACAGCTTGTTAATCTTTTCATGTAATATAAGATTCAAACAGAAGACTATGTAACAATTACTATTTTGGTAGTTTTTTTTTCTTTTTTTTCCTGACTATTTCTTCTGAATATCTACACGATAGAAACAGGGCGAGCAAAAGTGGAGTTTCACCTATTCTGCTTACTACATGAACTGCATACAAGACAAGCAGTGGTTATGAGTATTCCATCTCTTGCTTCAATCAAATGTAATTTGAATGTCTCTAAGTTATTGGCCGTTCACTGCCATTAAAAGATTAATATTGAGATGCATTGCTTCGTCATGTCTAGACTCTGTTTCTGTATGATGTTAAACTTTAGTGCCTTTGGTATTTGAAAAGCTATTTCATCACTACCTCTCCAATGTTGAATGTAAGTGCTCATTGCTTTTTTATAGCGCAGTATAATTTTAACAAACTTTCATTGCTCTGTCTCATTCACTTAATCCAGGAACAAGGAAAGGAAGATTCCAGGACTGAATCCTTGCATCTGTTGATCTTCGAAAATCCGATGCCAATATTTTTTACGAAATTAGGATGCAAGATAGCACCCATTGTAAGCTTTCCATCCTTGGGGTCGCACATGTATGTGATTCTTACCTACCTTTTCCTAAAGATTACTTGTCCCTGCTTGAACCATTACTGGGACCGGTAACTCTACAATTTTGTCAAAGTGTCAAAATTACTAACCACACAACAATGTTGATTTAAGATTTTGATGCTAATCAGATATGACATCCGGCCAACCCTACCATGCTAATTTATAGTGTTTGCTTGCCTTGGTGACAAGGTGTTTTTTGTTAACATAGTACTGGAGATGTCCATTGCTCACATGTTCTTGGAAATTATGTGGCAACGAATTTAAATTTTAATTGAATGCTTCTAAAACTGAAGCAGTATTTTAACAACTCCGAAAATGATATCCCTCCCCTTTTTTCTTGTTAAACCCTTTGATCGACTAATGACTAGTATATTATATAATCTGTGAACTTATGTTGCATTGTTTGCCTCCTATAATTGATTAGGATCCTTCCTAGTAGTTTCTGCACAAAGGACAAAACTACTAATAATAACACATTCAATTTAGACTACCTCTTGTCAAATTTGTTGTTTGTTAGTGAGATGATGCATTCTGTACAAATTGTTGTAATGAAAATGAATTTGTATACAAATATGTGAAGAAAATCCATGTTCATTTCCATCCATGGTAATGCCATTGTATCCTTAAAAAGTCCAATTTTCTTAAATTTCCATTCCCATTCAATATCACTCCCCAAGTGGTAATGAAATTCCTTAGAAATTGTGTCAGTATGGAGAGATGAACATAAGTTTAAAGTAAGATTGTTTCCTATGTAGATAAAGTTGTAAGCAACTTCAGTRCCCATGGCGATTGTAAGAGTCCTTCRCTACTTAAATTACACTGAAAATTCATTCCCATTCCCACCATTTAGTCGCAATAACCAAACGGGCAGTTGGTGTTTTTTTCTATGCTATTTTGGCTATCCTCTAGTAACAACATTGAAAATGAAAACAAGGGGACTTTTCTTAAGAAAATTACATGTATGTTTTATCCATTTCCTTGAAGGGGACGGTAGCAAACTTCTCTAGGATCACGAGGGTAGTCAAAACCTAGGCACACTATGGGGAAATATTGATTAACAAGATTTATTGTGTAAAGTTTTTTAAAAAGGTCCTGAAATCAGGAAAAATTGTCCAAGTGACGAACAAAGAAGACCCAATGAATCTAAATTGGGAAATAAGACATTACACAGTACTCATCTGCCCATCCTAATGACAAACGATACAGAGGAAATAATTTATAGAACATTCTTAATATCTTAGTCTGCCTTGCATTTAGCCTTTTTCCACTAGTTTGTCTATTGCTCTTATGCCATAACCATTTCATTGCCAAAGGCAGTTAAAACTATAGGCCGCTTTTCCTAACCATGATTTGGTCAGAAACTAAGCAATTATAAAGATTATATTATTCAAGCTTTAAAACTATTTCAGACAATCAATAGGTTTATGCAGATCAAGTGTTTTTTTTTTATTTCTTCTAATTCTCGACAAGGATGCCTCTCTAATAAGTATCTGATAACCCAACCCTCAAAACAGATGCAACTCATAAGCAACTGTGTTATAGGCTTATTACCAGTACTTTTTAAAGGTTTTCTTTAGGAGTTTAGGAGGAGTTGGGTCTGTGTGTATATTCATTGTCCTTTTCCTCTTTCTTGAGGTAATTATAAATATATAAGTATGAGAGAAAACCCTTAAGTTTTCCAGATTAAACAGATTATTTGTTGGCTGCTTGCATCTTAAAATTAAGACTGTATTTGAATTATTAAGCAGTTTTTTGGTCCTGTTATGTAAACGAAGGTGTCAAAAAATAAAATTGGAGCATTGTAAATTTGTTGTGTATGTGAGAGTGTGTTCGTAGTTTTGAATACTTATTTTGGGGAACTAGGATGGAAGAAGGATTGGGTTCAATGCTCTGATATTTAGAAGACAATTTTATCCAAGCTTGCAATATATATTATTAAAGATGTATAGTGAACAAACAAATCAGGTAAAAGTCCTTATGTATGAAGTATAATTTTAACAAGTCAAATTAAAAATAGCAAAAATAACTTCATAAATCATAAAAATAACAAAACACAATCTTTTTCACTACTATTAAAACAACAAAGGAGATGTTTGCCATTCCACCACATGTCAATTCTTTAGTTACGACTTGACATGCTACGTGTCGCCTCGTCTTTATGTATCATTACATTAAAAAAAATGCATTCATCAAGAGTTAAACCGACCACCTCTCAATTATAATTTAGAACCTTCCATCTCAACTAAATGATTCATTGTTTCTTTTTGTTGTTATATCTCAGCTAAATGATTTTATGTATCTCCGTTATAATATTATGCGTCTATTTGTATAATTAATCTTACACACGATTTATAACACATTGCATTGTTAATTTGTTACTTTATACATCATTTTGTTTATCTACAAAATGAAAGTCTATGCATTGACAAACATAAAAATGGTGAGAATTAAGATTTTACTTATCTATTAATCGATATACGTATACAGTTAAATGGAAACCCAATGATCCAGAGCAACACCGGGGACAAAATTTAGGTGTCGTTTGGTTGACATAGGAATTTGCAAATTATAGGAATAACTTGCCACATTAGAATTCCCATGAATTGTTAAAAGTTTGTTATTCATGGTGGAATTTGCAATTCATGGGAATTTCAAGTTACCAAGGAACATGTGGTAATTTAATTCTCATGTTTTGTGGGAATTTCCAATTCCCATGACTTTCAAATTCCTACATTCTAATATTTTGTGTCAACCAAACAAAACCTCAATCCTCAAATTCCCATGATTTTTATTTCCCCGATTTCTTTGTTGCAACCAAACAATACCTAGTTACTTAATCAAATCAACTTATAAAACAGATTAACAAAATGAAATTAGCAAATTGGATGAATCTTGTTTCCATTTCTCATTTTAGCTGCTTTATCTTGGCGAAGCCTTTTTTATTATATCATCTCTTTCAGCTAATTAGTTTTAAGTTTTAGGAGAATGCTCACTGATATGGATACTTTTTACATATGAATAGGGTTGGTGATAGAACAATTGGGTCATTTCTCTTGTATGCATTCAAGAACAGGTAAAGGAAGTGCTCAGCAAGGCTCATACTGCAACTTGTCTCAACAAAGCCCCTATTCTCTGCTCACTAAAGAAGAGACTCACTGTAAGCTTTCTTATCTCTAAATCCAATTTGCACACCCGTAAGCAATCATTAGTGTATATACTTGGTTTCTTGTTCTTCTAGTATGTGAGGCTGCTCAGTTCTCAATGATAGCCTTCAAGAAGTGAGAGAATGGGGCGGCTCTCGATTGAAATACCTTCTGTCCTTGGGAAGAAGAGAAAACCTACGAATAGATTGGTTTGTCTGATTGTTGGTTCAAAGTTGGTTAAAAGTATAGAATTCATAATCTGATTGACATGACTTCCAAGGTTGTAGCTGATTATATCTCTAGCTCCATGGTTGTGCGATTTTAAGGTTAAGGTGATGGCAAATTGTTCACACAAGTAGAGTTGTTTAGAGTTCCTAATTTTTTTTTTAATCTTATCATTTTTGTTTGTTTTATGATTTAAGAAACGATTTCTATTTTATTTAGATATGAAAGATAAGTTTTTTTAGAAATACCATTTTATTTTATTGTAGAAATAACATTTTTGTAATCATATTGTTGTTGCAGTACTGGTTGGCAAATTTGCGATCTTTGTTTCAACTTGTGAAACAGTTGTGGCTTTTGTGTATTAAGTTAAAATATGACTGAAACTATCTGCGTCAATACAAAAACCTTTGTTTAAATACGAAGTAATAAACTTTCTTCGTTCTGCTTTTTAATGTACTCCCTCCATTTTATATGTTGTGTGCATTTAAATTTGAGGAAAAACCTAGGAATAATGTATTATTATAAAAGTGGGTCAAAAAAAAAAATAGATTTGAGAATGTGAAAGGGTGGAAAGTAGAAAAAATGGTAGGTTCACTCTATTAAAAAATAGTAAAAACATGTCTAAAAATGAAATAAAGTACAATGTACAAATGATTATGGAACGCCAAACGAGAAAAGTGCACAAAGCAATATGGAACGGAGGGAGTAGTTATTATCGTTCGGAAAAATAATACCCCTTTGTTTTTAATAAATTGTGCATTTATTATTTGGAGGGAAAACTATGAATAATACTCCCCCGTTTTTTTTATGTTCCATATCATTTGGAACGGTTTTTAAGAGTTGATTGAGTTGAATAAAATAGTTGAGTAAGTTGGGTAAAAAAGTGGATAAGTTAAGGTAAAAAGTAAATGTGTGAATGAAATTTTATGGGAAATAGTAATTTTGGGTGAATAGATTGGGTAAAATAATGAAAGTTGACTCTAGAAATGAGTAATTCATTAATGTTTGAGTAAATAAAGTAGGTAAAAGATAAAAAGGTTATTTTTAAATTGGTTTGAAACATCTATTTGAAAACGGCCCAAAAAGGAAACTGGAACATCTAAAAAAAACGGAGGGAGTATATTGTAAAAATAGTGGGGTCAAAAAGTAAAAGTAGAATAGAGAGTGAGTGTGTGAAAAGGGAAAAAGTAAGGGAAAGTGGAGAAAGTAAGAGAAAGTGGGGTTAAAAAGCAAAAATAGATTGGAGAGAATACTAAAATAGAATAAAATATAATGTGTAAAACAAATCGGCCAAATGAGGATATTTTATAAAACTTTAAAAATCGGAGGGAGTATATTAAATGACTTCTCCTCATAAGACCATTGAAAATAATTTGAATTATACATTGAATGACTTCTCTTTTTAAAAACATTTCCTGTTTCCTTTTGTTTATCCTAATTTTCGAGATGAAATTCTTAGATGTTTCTCTTGTTTCGAATATTTTCTATTTTTAACTTGAACTTCATCATAGTTTTTACTCCCTCCGTTCTTTTATGTTTGTCTTGTGTCCTTAAATGGAATTCCTAAATATTTATCTTGTTTAGAATTTTTTATTATTTTTAACTTAAACATTATCCACCTTTTCCAGAGATAAATGAATCATATTTATTATTTTTCATCTATCATATTAAATATATGCTTAATCACTATCTAGATTATTCCCCAATATTAACTTTCCAACACACATGTATTATTTTTTCCCATTATACTAGATAAAAAGTAAAAACTTGCTTTCAAGTAAGATTCTTATTACTTCCTCCGTATCAAATTAAACCCAACAAACTAAATTTCACGTATATCGTGATTGAGATTTAACAATGTAAACAAGAAAATTATTCCAAATAATTTTAACACAACGAAGAATGAGATTATAACTTTACTGTGTTAAAATTATTTTGARTAATTCGCTCATTTACATTGTCAAATCTCAACCTCGAAATGTGTAAAATTTAATTTGTTGCATTTAATTTGATACGAAAGAAGTATATTAACTCATTTTCTTAATTAAAGGTCCATTAAATATTCATTTTTCGTAATTCTCTCCTTGATTCCAAACAAGACAAATAAAAGGGAACGAAGAGAGTATGTATAAATGAGTCATATTTATTACTCCCTCTGTACCATGAAGATCCTGTRAGTTACTGTTCATACGCTTCTCAATGCATGTTTTGTATCGTTTATATCTTTAATTGCATATTTGTAAAAATTTTAACGATTGAATATTAATAATCTACTCATTAACACGAATCAAATAAGACATCACATGACTATATTTATTATTATACATTAGTAGTTATTTGCAAGATTCTCTTCACTTGTGAATAGTTAAAAAAACTCAATTGGCATGATCTTCGTGGTACGGAGGGAGTACTCTTTATGTTCCACGACATTCCTACTARTTCCATCATACGGATGTTCCATGAACCACTCTCATTTTAGGAGGGCCTATATTATTTTTTAAGGGAAATTCCTAATACTAGATACGAGTTTTTACGGATTACCAATGGTTGGTATGATCGTATGAGTTCTTTGTTGATTCCGATTATAAACATGTGTTTTTATCTCATTCCAACCGTGACCTTAATTGCCTATTTTTCGTTGAGTTTTGCTAAATTCGATTAAAACTATAGCTCGTTTGGTAACAATCGTTAGATATATAACCACCAACAATCCCACAACCCAAAATTCAGGGTCGGGGCTAGAAAGTTAGAAGTCCTGTTCATATTATCAAAGATGGACCTTATAAAAATTATATATGTATGAAAAATATAATCCTTATAATTTTAGGAAAATTTGCTGAAAACTACCCATTTTGTTTCAAACTTTAGAAGTAATTACCCACTATTTTTTTTAATTAAAAATAACCACCCACATTTTGACAAAAATTTGTAAAACACTACCTATTTTGATTTTCATGCCAAACCAAAATCATTTCCAACGTGTGGGTCCCACCTCTCTCCTCTCTCCTCTCCATTGTTGCCACCACCAAGCAGCCCCACCATTCTTCTCCTTTTTCCTCTTACCGTATACACACTTAACAGCCCCACAACTCTTCTTCTTCTTCTTTCTTCTTCTCCTCTTCTTCTTCTTCTTCTTCTTCTTCTTCTTCTTCTTCTTCTTCTTCTTCTTCTTCTTTCTTCTTCTTCTTCTTCTTCTTCTTCTTCTTCTCTTTCTCTTCTCTTCTTTTTTCCTTCTTCTTCTCCTCACCGTATACCACCACCGCACCATTCCATTACCCTATTCTTCTCCTTCTCTCACTTTATCACCACCACAAACACCACTCCAGCCAACACTCCATATCCTCAAAAATTGCGAAAGTATTCTATCTAACAACTCCCTCAAACACTCGCACGCCACCACCCTCATATAAGAGCAGCCTCCCACGATTTGTTCGATTCACAATCGCTAAAAACCGCAACCAACCTCTCATCCCTTCCTCCAAACCCAAACCCTAACTTTAACCGTCATTGCAATTGAGGTAATCGTCACAAGCATTTGAACTGTCGGCCGATAGTTGACCCAACGCCTTCAATTGGGGACTGAATCACAACCCTTAGGGTTTCAATGAAATCATGTGATTCAATGAATAGATGAAAGTTGAATTAAGAGATGCAATTGATACAAGCAAATTGGGAAATTTGAGATTTTGGACAAAAAAAATGGAGTAGAATGTGGAATTTTTTTGGTATTCAATTGAAGAAGAAATGAAGCTAAATCATGGTCGGAAAACACGCCGAAGGTCTGAAAACTGCCACTGAAAACCAAATAAGGTAGTGCTTTACGAAGGTTTGCTAAAAAAACGGGTAATTTATTTTAATAAAAAATAATGGTAGTTGTTTTAAAGTTTGAACATAATAGGTAGTTTGCGCAAATTTTCCTAATTTTTATTAAGTTGTGGTAAAATTTACAATTTATCTCATTAAAAATAAATTATGGTCAATTACCTATTAGTAATTAATTGAGCCCATTAAAATTTTTTTTTTGGTAAATAAAGGAAAATATTATTAGCCCACAAACAGTTTTAACAAACAGTCTTGTAGCCAAACCAGCTAACTAAAGCAAATTACAAAGAAGTAACTAGGTCATATTAGAGCTACACAAATCTTTCACAACAAGATACTTAACTCTACATGTGACAACAAATTGATTCCTTCATGGTACTAGCTACAACAGGGACTTTTCTAGTCCAATAGGCTTCATTCCTTCCTTTCCAAGTATGGTAGAACCCGCAGCCATGCTAGCAGCTATAACTTGCTGTTGAAAATCAAACATGTGCTTCTTTCTTCTAATCCAGTGAGTTACATGGTTCATGTTTCTAAATCTCCTGTGAATATTCAGCCAGATGCAAATTTGATCCAAAACACTTCTTCCAAAAAGGCAATCAAGCCCAATTAAAACTTGGTTATTAGTAGAAGACTTATGTAGCATTAATGCCTTGTTGAGGAAAAGGAACCTGAATTCAAGCCGTAGTAGTAAGTTTCTCGAAAAGGTAGAACAAAATTTGAACTTGGCTTGCACAAATTGAAAGTAAATGCTTTAACCACTACTCCATTTGACAATTTCTCTATCTCTTGTAACATATAATAAATATATACTGAGGTACTGGGCGGTCGCTCATGTAGTCATGTAAACATGCCAATCGTGCCTAGCCAGAATTTCATGGCCACTAGTCAGCACAATCGCCACTAATCCGACAACCCAGAATTCGTCGACGTTGTCAATGACTCCATAACTACCTCACGTACTCGTAGCCTTCGTCAAAGTTGTTTGTCACTGATTATTTCAATCTTTAAAGAGGAGGCACCACCGCTACCATTCACAACCATTTCGCCATTACTTTGAAGCTCTATAGACGCCACAATGTCCCCCTCCAGTCAATCCTTGTGTTCATGGACGTCATAGTGTCACACTTCTTGCCACTGCCAAAGGAAAGCGCRTGAAGAGGTTGTTAAAGGGGAAGCCTTCGAAGGGGTCCTATGCGTTCATTGAGAAAGTGTTGAAGATGATTGATTGAATCTGGGTTTTGCATTGAGGATGAAACATTCAATGAGGATGAGGATATGATTAGGGCTTGCAATTGAAAGTTTTGTTCATTTGACGGGAAAAGTGGCTAGTTTAAGAAGAATCCGTAATTACTATGCCTGTTCATATCGAATTATCCGATCAGATCAGATCCGACCRAAAATTTTGGATATCTGAAAATTTCGAATTGGTAAAACGCCGATCCATTTCCGATCTGAAAATTTCGAATATCCGAAGATATCCGTTTTTTTCGGATCGGATATCCGGATATCCGTTGATCTGTTTTTTGGAGTTTTTTAAATTTATAAAAAGCAAAGTACCAAATATATTATCATAGAAGTGAACAGTTTTACTTCATTAGAAATTAGAACGGATCTACTTGTTTAGAAATTAGTCCAATTCTGCTCATAAAAATCAAAGAAAAGGTATTCTATTCAACTATGTAATTGGCAAATTGAATACTTTTTCAGTGTCTTTTGAAAGTTGTTACCAACTTACAACTTACAAGACCATTTCCTGATCRGAGTATGCTGCTGCACCATTTATAAGGTCTTTTCTRGTTGTTCCTTTTCATTTTGAGTTTTACACAACTAATCTCATTATTCATTATATTCCATCAAATTCCTTCATAAAWTTGAAAAAAGAAGAAGAAAGAATTCAACGACTCCAACAAGTTATGAAATGTGATGGGGCTGCGTCGTCTMAAGTCTAAACGGCAGCAAGGCGACGAGTTTTGCAGCGCGGCGCGACACAACAATGAAGTGGTGAGAGGCTGAGAGCAGAGCAGGTCGTGGCTTTGTGAAGTAGACTACAGAGTTAGGGTTCGGTGAGTGTGTGGGGTGTTTGATGAAATTACTGCATTGAGGTTTCCCTTCTCAACAAAAGTATTTAGGGCCTAAGGTTTACGTATATAGTTACGAGCCCAAATCGTTTATTTTTGAAAATTTCTGGATAGACTTCGGATATCTCGGACTGCGCCGAGAATATTAAAAAATAGTGGACCAAATCCGACCGAAAATTTCGGATATCCCGAGTTCGGAAGATATTCGAATGAATCAAAATCGGATCGGAATCCGAAGAAATATCGGATGGATTAACGCGGTACAGAATACGGAAAATAATGGAGTACAGATTTGTTTGAACACTCCGCTAGTAATTTACATGGGAAGAATAGTGACTAAACTCCTCAATCCATAACGCAAAGTTAGGAAAAGTGCGAACTAAGATGCGCCTAATCGATTTAGCCGCACAAATTTCACACGCCTAGCAAAGGAGCAAGGAAATAAGATACACAAGGGCTAGGCAAAATGCTTAATATCTCGCACTAATCAATCCAAAGCAGAATGTAGCCTCAGATATCTTATTGAGTCAGCTGTTAACAGACTGAAGTCTAGATCCAACATCAAGAATAAGTGATCAAACAGAGCATCTAGACATTATACTGAACTGCATGATGCTCGTCTTAAACGTTCAGATATCATAATAGAATAATACCCACTCAGTATCTCACAGAAGTGGGCAACGAATTCACACAACGGCGCGGTCCGAACAAAGCACCACATACAACTGTCGTCAATTATTCAAAAGATAGATCAAACAGATTTAGAGTTTATACACATCTACAACAACCATTAGGGTTGCTACATCATATGAACCCACTGACAAACATTGCAAGTTGCACTTTGTCAATTCATTAGCTTAAGAGACATATTCTCCTCACAAAGATTTGAGCCTTGAGTAAGAATTAGCTATGTGTGGTACGTTTATTGTTGAAGACGATTCAGTACACGAGCCAATTCGATGTCCTACGAGAGCCATAATGTTTGCCCAAGTCCGTAGACTCCAAAACGCACCGTCTCACGCAAAGGTCGTACAGGTATATGACTCTTTCAAGCAAGACTCATTGTATGGAGCCATCTCCGTAATGATAGTCCTAACCCATTGGAATGTGCCTTTGAACGTATCTAACACTGAAAAGATGCTTCGAGGTCAAATGACCTAGAGCTATGTAGAGGCACGATAAGGAACAATAGGCAGTTGGCGACTTAAGGAGGGTTTCTATCTGGCTTACGTCACTATATTGATCACGTAACCAGATGAATACGAATAATACCTAATAGCTCATCTTTGTCTGTGTCACAAGGACTTCCTATTCTGTCGCGACCGGGTATGCCTATCTGTAATATGACTGTTTTTAGTCAAAAGAATAATTTTTTGAGGTTAGCTTGATACACCATAATCGCTTTCCGACTTACTGTTCAATAATGTTCGTCGAATTAAGCCTTCTCCCTTCCTTGTTCTTTGCGTAAACTCAAGATAGATACGCGCTCTGAATTCGTTTTAAGAGCTCCCATGTTGTGTATGACCCAAGTCCACGTATGTAGCCCAAGGGGAAGCTAGGAAAAGTCCTCCATGCAATATAGCTTGGACTTCCCGTTGTAGGTAATACAAGCTTGAATAAAGTTTCAATACCACATGCCTATTTGTAATTAGGTCACAGACTGAACGCATGCCCACCTTCCACCAGTCTTTTGTCCTTTGACAATATATACAATAACGAGGCTATAACCAGCAATCTCATGGTTCATGCAATTTCACTACTTAGAAACCATCCCCAATAGAGACGCTTTGTGCTCCCTTTCTACTAAATCTCATAGCTGAAGCGCGAGGATCTGATGTTTCTCTATGTTATATTTATTATCCATTATGAAGCTGTTTATCTTGTCATATTTGGATATCGAAGGAAGTATTTATGCTTCAAAATTTTTGTAACAAAGAAATATTCTGTGTGGGATTATGACTAATAATCAATCGACCGGAAGTTGGATTAGAATTAACTTAGTTGTGTTTGGAAGAAGTGGTGAGCAAGGTCAACATCAACTAGGCAGTATTCTGCAAACCGCTTGGAGTTTAGAGGTGATTCAAGTTGGTAGTAAAAGTTGCTTGTTTAAATTGGCTTTCCAATGGTAGGGTCATATGCTTGTTTTGATGCGTGCGAAGAGTATGGGCGTTCAAGTTGAGCTGTCCTTGAGGACTGTCGCATAACAGCGGCAATCACGTCGTGTCACTTGTGACGTCGTGTTGCTGGGATAGAAAGTTTCGTGAAATACTCACTGATGCTTCGTGTCGTGCTCAACACATTTGTGTGTAACTTCCACACTCCTTGTTGGATTCTGAATATCTGTTTGAGATGGTCGGTGGGTAATAAAACCCTTTAGATTCCACTGTTATAGGTCATCCCACGAAAACAACACACATGTATGGTAGGAGATCTACATAAATCTAGGGTTTTCATGAAGTGATTCTTCTTGTAGAATTCTGTCTTGTAAGTGGATATTTAGTGAGAGTAATTTTCTCTTGTAATCACTAATTGAAATAATCAATACACGACAAAGATCCTTGTTTGGGTGGGTTTTAATAGCTCTTTTCAAGTGTATTTTGGTCGAAGGATCTTCCCACCTCGCCAAATCTTTGTCTGTGTACTACTTGTCTTGCTAATTTCTTACTTCTTAACCCTCATTATAACCAATTGCTCTAACAAGGTGGTATCCAAATAGCTAGGGGTTGACATCGCTTGGAAGTTAGGGTTTTGTGGTTGATGAAATTGGGATGTTTGTTGAAAAGATTGGAGCTCTTGGTTGGGCAAGTTTTGAAAATCGAGAAGTTTGATAATCTATCAACTTTGGATTGATGAAGTTGAAGAGAATGCATTTGTTGGGGCAAAAAGCTTTGGATCAGGCAATGGTTGGAAGTTCGAAAGAGAACCTTCTATCACTGTCGAAATGAGATTTCTCAGATGGGACAAGAAAGTGCGTCTCACTTGATCTCAATTGACCTCTCAAAATGAAGTGTTTGAGGGAGGTTGGACGAGTAGACAATGGCGTGGGGTGTGGGCTTGCAAGCTTGAATTGATTTACCTGACAAACATAGGTCACCAATCGAGTTTTGTTGAAGAGCAAACTACATGACCTCAAACTTGAAGAAGGTAAATCTTTGAAATCTCATCTTGATGAGATTGATTCTATTGTTATAGACTTGCATAATATATATAGATATTAAGCTAGATGATGAGGATTTGGCTATACGTTTGTTGTGTTCATTACCTCCGGATTACAAACACTTTAGGGAGACGGTATTGTATGGTAGAGATGAATTGTCACTTGAGGTTGTTAGGAGTGCTTTGTTGCAAAGGGAGTTAATTGAAAATCAATTAATTWGGAACAATGACCTTGAATATAGTGGTGAAGGTCTTTATGTGAGGGGTAGAACAAAGGAGAGGACAAAATCCGATGGTAGAAGTACATCTAATTGTAGATTGAGTTCAAAATCTAGTTTTAATAATGTTGTTTGTCATGCTTGCCGGAAGAAGGGCTACATTCGGCAATTTTGCCCAGAGAAGGGTAAAAAGAATAAGGGTAAGGGTGTTGCTACTACATCCTCCAAAGAGGATTCGGCGGCGTTTGCTCATAGTGATAGTGATGATTCTATTCTTCATGTGGTTGAGTCGGGTGCTAAGTCCAATGATAAGTGGATTCTTGACTTGGGTTGTTCTTATCATATCATGCCCAATAAACATTGGTTCTCTACTTATGACAAGGTTCAAGGTGGAYTGGTGCTAATGGCCAATAATGCGGGTTGCAAATTTGAAGGTATTGGGATGGTTAGGATCAAGATGTTTGATGGAATGGTTCGTACCTTATCAAATGTTCGCCATGTTCCCGATATGAGTAAGAACTTGATTTCTTTGGGTACTTTGGATAGCAACGATTGCTGGTGCACTCTTGAAAATGGTGAACTTAAGGTTGCTTTAGGTGCTCAAGTGATAATGAAAGGCAAGAAGGGTGGTTCACTTTATGAGTTAATTGGGTTYACTGTTGAGGGTTCGGCATCGACGTTGTCTTCGTCATTGAGCGAGTCCGAGAACACGAAGTTGTGGCATATGTGACTTAAGAACATGAGTGAAAGAGGTTTGTCGGAATTGTCTAAGAGGGGTCTATTGGGTAATCAAGCCANGGGTTCGGCATCGACGTTGTCTTCGTCATTGAGCGAGTCCGAGAACACGAAGTTGTGGCATATGTGACTTAAGAACATGAGTGAAAGAGGTTTGTCGGAATTGTCTAAGAGGGGTCTATTGGGTAATCAAGCCATGGGTTCTATGAAATTTTGTGAGCATTGTGTGCTTGGGAAACAAAGAAAAGTTAGCTTTAAATCGGCCATACAGAGAACAAAGAACACACTTGATTACATTCATTCAGATTAGTGGGGTCCATCTAGGAAGCTATCCTTGGGGGYTCACCYTTACTTGCTCACCTAAATTGATGATTATTCAAAGAAGGTGTGGGTTTTCTTCTTGAAGAGTAAGGATCAAAACTTTGTTGAGMTCAAAGATTGGAAGACTATGATTGAGAAGCAAACTAAAAGGCAAGTGAAGAGGTTGTGAACYGACAATGGTCTTGAATTTGTTGAGAAAAKGTTTACCAAGTTTTGCAAGAAGCTTGGGATTATTCGTCATCGCACTTGTGTTGGTAGACCACAACCAAATGGAGTGGCGGAGAGGATGAATAGGACTTTGCTTGAAAAGGCTCGGTGTATGTTGTTCCATGCGGGTTTAAGTAAGGGGTTTTGGGACGAACGGTGAACATGGCGACTCATGTGGCAAATCGATCTCCACATACGTCTCTTGCGTTGCAAACATCGGAGGAGAGGTGGTCGYGTTCGRCGACAGATCATTCCGGATTGAGAGTCTTCAGGTGTCCCGCCTATGCTTATGTGAACGATGGAAAGTTGGAACCGAGAGCAAAGAAGTGTATCTTCTTGGGATACACACATGGGGTCAAGGGTTATAGACTTTGGGATCCTAGCACATCAAAGAACATCAATAGCCGAGATGTCACCATCAACGAGTCCGTGTTTCTCCGAAAAGAGGAAACCTCATCTTTTGAGCTCGCCGAGAAAGAGGTGGAGAATGGTGGGAGTCTTGAGGAGGTTGAAGAAMTTGATCTTGGTAGAAATGATGGTGATGTTGGGACATCACAAGAAGGTGGAGATGTCCCTTCCACTACCTCCCCTAGGAAGGCCACTACTAGGAAGGAACCATCTCCAAACCTTGCTCAAAGGAGGACCATAAATCCTCCAACTCGAAATCCCCCAAC
>SNQN01005472.1:0-14865 GCA_008642245.1 Bassia scoparia | reverse complement strand
CTTGTAAGTGGAATTAGTGAGAGATTTTCTCTTGTAAACACTAATTGAAATCAATACAACAAAGCTCCTTGTTTGGGTGGGTTTTAGTGTCTTCAAGTGATTTGCTRGAAGGATTTTCCCACCTCCCAAATCTTTGTCTCTTTACAATTTTCTTGTTATTTCTTACTTCTTTAACCCCCATTATCAACCACTTGCTCTAACAAATTGGTATCAAGAGCTAGGTTGACATCCTTGGAAGTTAGGGTTTGTTTGGTTGYTTGAAATTTGGGGGTTTTGTTGAAGGATTGAGCCATGGGTGGTTCAAAGTTTAAGTCCATGAATTTCCCTCTRTGGCTCTGCCTCCTTGAGTAGAGATGATAAACCCTCGGCACAAATAATAAACAGAAAAGGATACAAAGGATCACCTGTCTCAAACCTCCAGTGGGACAAAAACTTCGCAAAGGTTGACCATTAATTAGGATGAAAAAGAAGTTGATCACACATAATTCTTAACCAACTAAACAAAGATATCAGGAAATCCCAGCTTGAGCATCATACTTTCCTGGAAACACGACTCCACTCGATCATATGCTTTACTCATATCTAGCTTTTGACCAAGAAAACCCCCCTTCCCTTTCTTTTTCTTATGCAAATAGTGGAAATAATCTTTAGCAATAATAATATTATTAGTTATATATTAACTGTCCCGGAACAAAACCACTCTGAGACTCATGAATGATATCAGGGAAAACCTTATTTAATCTATTAGGAAGCACTTTAGAGACAAGCTTGTATAAAACATAACAAAAACTTATTAACTTATWATCAACATGAGATTCACATATTTTCTTTTTTGGAATAAAAGTAATATAAGTCTGATTAATAGAGCTAATTTCACCTTTCCCGTTTAGAAWATGCAATACTTTATTAATGACATCAGGACCAAAATAGACCAATTTTTTTGACAAAAAAAGGGAACATACCATCGGGTCCTGGGGATTTAGTGGGATGCATTTGATTAAGAGTTTCGGCTACTTCATTTCTGGTATATGGTTCAAGCATAATGTCTCTCCTATTACTGTAAGAAGGGGCCTAACCACATTTAAAACTGGAGTGGCATCCAAGTCATCAACACTAGTAAAGAGATCCTCAAAATGTGGGACAAATACTTTAGCTATATGTGACTCGTCCTCATATACCGTACCCGCTGCATCTTTTATTTGCTCAATATTATTGCGAGCAACCCTCTGTTTCGCTTTGTTATGGAAGAATTTAGTTTTTCTGTCACCATGTTTCAACCAATCTTGYCGACTTCTTTGCTGCCAATATAACTCCTCACGTTCTTCAACTTCATCCATTCTCGTATCAATAACCCTCATTTGTTCAAGAACGATATCAGTTTATGGTTTGTCCATGAGTCTCTTCATTTGTTGAGTACAAGCCCGAATCTCTTTGTGCAAATCACCAAACTTCTCCTTACTCCAAGATGCCAAATTACCTAAGGTATGAGATAGATTCGTCGCAACATCCGCTTCACTTACCCAAGCATGCAATATAACATCTTCACACGAATCCTCGCACAACCGCATTTCCTCAAAATGGAATATACGTCTTCTTCGTTTCTCTTTTGGTGCAGAAAGTTCARTCTTAATATGTAATAGAAGTGGKAAATGATCAGATAAACTTTTCTCTAAATGAGAAACAAAATACCTACTATACACTCCAATCCAATGTGGATTAGCCAAAAAACTATTTAATCTTTCTTGTAAATTATCATCACCTCTCTTATTTGGTCCAAGTGTAAGATGCCCCAAAAGTATATCAATCAACCACAAGAACACCTCCCGAAATCGTCAACAAGCTTTCAAGCTGTAATCAAAAAAGCCCCCCTCTACTATTCTTATTAGACAACGATCATGTTCAATCACCCCTATAAACCATGAGTTGTATTTTGTTGTCAAGATATTTCGTGATTGTTAGCTTCTCGAATGGCATACAAAGCATTAAACTCTTCATTACTCGAGCGGTGTTTCTATAGGTCTGTCCTAACGTATTTTGAATTGTGGGTTGAACTACAATCCGCAGTAGTGCTGTGGAGTGTTGTCGAGTGGGTAATTGCCACTGTGCCTATACAGTAATCACGGACGCCTGAACATAATCCATAATGGCCCCAGTGGGTTTAGCGATCAATGCCAGGTAGTGATCGGACATGTAGACTGAATCTTTTAATCCAATCCGCCCGATGGGAGCCTCTACTCGGTCTCATGTTAATCCATTCCCCCATCTCGATCAAAGTTTATTGAATACATAAACCATAGCAAATTTAATCTAAATGCTCTGAGCCTTAGAAACTACTTATAAGATAGCAAAAATAGGGGTACCCGGCCTAACCGGAACCGACCGATTTCAGACCCACAACCAGGTAGAATATTGTCCTAGTTACAGGTTCCAAAAAATAATGAACGCGTTTGACTGGTTCCGGTTTCCGGATAGCGAATCATGACTACGGTACAGCCAGCAGCGGTACCTCAGTGGTACCGTTTCGTACTCTGGTTACCTAGTGTCTACGGACGCATCTCCATAACTGTTACTTGGTAATGTTGAAACGTGGATTTAGTTTAGATTAACTTTGTAATGACTAATTGCCAACTAATATGTGAATGAAATTTTATCGAGCCTCTAATAAATAATTGCACCTGGCAATACTACAACAAAACACTTAAATTTCTCTACAATTTCTAATACAATCAGTGATCACAAAGTCCCTCATTTTGCAGATCAATTCATCTTTCGTATCACGCTTTAGTCAAATAATCTTCTCTCTCAAAAACCTTATTAAGCAGTACAGTTGCTCTTTTGCCAGATCATGAGTCCAACATAAGTATATAGTATTCACGATCTCCTAACAGCAAAGAGATTTTCCAGTCTTATACAACAAGCTTTTCATCCTTCTTTCAGCTCTGCACTCAATTTTCTTTATTTCTGATCCTCTCTCCTTTTTCTCTTACCCTTTATGATATCATCCTCAATGGATCACTTCTTATCCAAAGCCCTACTCTTAATCTCCTTTGGAGAAAGTACCTCATGAATATCGAGCATAACAAGTTTGCAAGTTTATTAAGAACATCGCGACCAGCAGATATAACCTTGAGGACAGTTCTAAGAGATTTTCTTTATATCTTAATTGTAATGCTATGATAATTTCAGATCGACGAAACTAACCCCATATTGATATTGTGAGAGGATAGTGATGTTATTAGTGGTGAGATTCCATGAGCCCATGCGCTCATCACGTGTCATTACCTTTTGTTCCGCATGGTTTGTGAAGATGTGGTATGTTAAGTTCACAATTACCAATTTTTTCATTTCTTATTCGTATTATTACTAAACCATCTGGGCTTTTCCAACTTAGTTTGATCGGCTGTAGAGATAACGTAAAACTTCAATTATTGAGTTAAGTATCATATTCTCACTTGAAAAGGCTATTTACCTTCTATCTCATCTGATCGGAATCAATCAAACATTGAATAGAATATACACAACATTCTCTACGGATTCTCTCATACTATAGAAGATATTGTTTGCACCCCAATATCCAAAATACTCTTTCTTTTACTAACCGTTTTCTTGCCTACTCTACTCTCGTTTTCAAATTTCGTCTCTCTATTGCTGCTTATTAGATCAAATTAACAGGGATATCATATAATTTAATTCGTTATCGACAGAAACAACCAACAATCCGCATTTTCTTCTGCAATATGAGTCTACTGAGAAGTGATAAACACTGTATGAATTACTCACGCATTTTCAATCATGACTCACTTCACTTGTAAGTGAGCTGTACTGTGCTTGAATAAAAGTTCTGCCAACAATCTATGCAAGCTAAAATCTTACGCTGCACACTCAGCTATGTACACGGCTTCCGTGCAATGTGCACTTAACCAGCAAAGTCACAGCTCTCAGTATGAGTCTAGGCTCATTGCTTCGTTTCTGTAGGATGACATGAGCTGACATAGCGAAGAATCAGACATCTCAACGGAAAAAGTCGTTCAGGATGATCAATCAGATCTAGCTGCTTTCATTAAGCTCAATTAGTGATAAGTATACATCCTACTTTCCTAGTTCTAAACACACCTCATAATAAAATCCCTTCTTCTCTCTTTCTATGCAAACCTTAGAATGCTTTGTATTGCCTATAACTAACTTTCTCTATGTAGATAGCCCACAAAATAGTGAGAATGTGGATTAAGGAAGTGCTTAATAGATACATTCGAATTGAATATTTCTATGATTTTATAGCAGAAGTTAATTTAGTTTAGATTTGCATCATGTTTTGACTAAGACTAGCATTGTGATGTCTCTGCTCGTATGTTAGTGTTGTACTAATACGCTCACCATGTGACATGACTTGATTTTAATTGAGGTTCTGCAATTTAAGATGCCATGTGCTTTATGTGTTTTCTCCTCGAAAATTGTTGAAAATATTAATAAAACTCCTTTGCAACAACAGTATCCTGTCATACATTGAGATATTGAGACTTGAAATCAGTTGATTAAGCGACCCCACACCATTCTTGCCTGTTCTGACTTACTGATACGTTATAGCTAGATTAAAGCCTTCTTTTGAAACACTTTGAGAGCCTTTAGTCCTACTACTATCTCTTTTCAATGAGTATGCAAGACTCCAAAATTAAGCCTTCAACTACACAACTTACCCAAACCCTCATATTCACCTCACTATTACATCTCTTCAAGATCCTGTCCATTTTCACAAACTCTAATTTTCATAATCTGTCCAATCTTTTTTCACCAAACCAATCAAGCAATTTCTCAAATTCAAACCAAATCCCATCAGTTCGTTCATAATCCATCGCTTCAGCTTGCTACTACCCGAATAATCAACTCCTATCTTAGTAAAGAGCAAATCATATTACTGAGCCAGAATAGACGGAAACACTGTTGAAAGGGCCTTGACTTTTGACCAACGCTATGAAGTGACATCATTTGTCAATTTACAAGGTGAGCACATTGTTTTGTAATATGAAATACAAGGAAATTGAATGAATATAATAATTAAAGAGGAAATTGATGGCAGATTAAGCTAAGTTTTGTTGGCCTTAAGTTGACTATCACTTAACTTCCATCTCTCAAGTAGATTGCATTAATGTGGAACTCATCATGTTACTAAACACATGAGAGTAATAGGATTTTTGTTACAAACGAAGTAATGATTGCCACTTATTTGTGGCAATTCTGAGTACAACAAGCAACTTTTGCATTGTGGGTTGCAGAACGGTTGAGTATTACTATTTGGAATGTCATTTTCCTTAACAGGCAAATTCCAGTTTATTATAGTGCCAGATAGGCAACATCTAGCTATGTCATATTTGTCAGAATTATTTTCATGGAAATGAATAATGATAACTTCTGTTTCTCTGATTGTGTTACACTTCCACATGGAACGAGCGATGTCACCATACGTGTGGTTAAATACATGGTCTTGGATGCTCTTCGTCGTACATTACATTAGGCGACATATTTAACCAGTGGCTTCTCGACTTTACTGCGAGTTTGATTTTGAGGCAAACATATAGTAACAGCGGATCCTCTCAAGAACTTCCTACAAACCAATCTATAGGAAAGATTTCCAAAATTTATCAGCCAATACGATTCTGCAATCTTATCCCAGGCACCGTTGTATATTCTTGCCAATTGGCTAACCCTTCCAATTACTCCACCCTTGTAACCCACTTCTTCAGTCTCCGCAAATAGAAACCCCCACATATAGCCACATCATCCTTGAAGAGTGCTTTCTGCCTCTATTATTAAATAAGATAAATTACAAGGAGTGTATCGAAAGAACTATAACACCTAGTACCTCTCATACTATGTGAGAATCTTGATCACAGATTCCGATATGCTCCTTTAATAAAGTTAGAGCCCTACCTCTTAGTAAACGAATCGTGACCACTATCCATCATACCTTTCTTATATGCATGAACCAGTATTCATATGAATATTTTGAGTGGATGCGATGCGAAGGAATGAATATCTCAAAAGCTCTTCATTTTCTTCCCTTAGTTGGTGCTGGTTATGTAAAAATTGACTCTTTGAGACTACTCTGGTATTTTAGGGAATTGATATCAAAAAACTGATCCCAAGGATCAGATCTCTTTTTCTATCCTGTGGTTAGGCGTTAAATAATCGAATGGATAAAGCTCAAATGTTTAGCAAGGATTGATCTTGAGTTGGCTATCACCAACTGACATATATGAGCAAAATGTACAAACTCTTCAGACTCTCTTTCACTTGTTCTTGTGATGCCCTTGAGGTTATTCAATGCACCAGCTTCTTCAGCCTGGTGAAACCAATTTTCAAGACTCTCTTGAGAATGTAGTACTTGTCTTTTTTGATGACATTCTAGTTTACACACTAGCCTGGAGTATTTCTGCATGTTGGCATTAGTTCTTATCAACAATGCAGCAACCAACATATATTTCTAAGCAGTAATGTTCTCTTGTCTATTGAAGATGCAGCTACTTGGCAGTATTCATTTCTGCCAATGATGTTTCTTCCGTGAGACTAATCACAGAAGTAAGATACCTTTCTTTGCAATCAAAAATTGTGCCCTGTTCCACTCACCATACATTGTACCCTAACTTAAGAGCTAAAGTTCTGGTATTGCTGGTATGTACAGACCATAAGTCAATTAATACATTAAATGGCGCCATTAGATAGCTAACCCTTAACCCAAACTATAAGAAAGAGAAATTCTTATCATATCTGCAGAGTTTTCTCTAGGATCAGCAATTGATGCAAATTGCAAGGTCAGCCATTGAAGCGCAAAGCTCCGGCAGGACCGAATGCTGGGGGGCTACCTATTTCACCCAAACTCTTTTAGCTTAACTGTAAGGTGATTAGGAGCACTGATGCCCAAGTCCCACGGATTAGGTCAAAAACAAGTAGTCCGCAGGTCGTTGACAGCAAGGGGACCATCCCATTGCTATAATATCTATCGCAAAACTCTACTTTTGGCTCTAAGAATGGATAACAGTTGTCCTGTTTATGAACATCGACAAGTTATAGCTGTTAGCAGTTGGAACAGCTGTTCAAAGAGTGGAGCATATTTCTCCATGAGGCAAAAAATTCCCCTATAAAGACAATCAAAAGAGCATCAAACTGATTATTGCAACAAATGTCTCTACTCCTTCCAGAATTATTGTATTTATCTTAAACTCCATTGGCTAGGACTTTATTCATTTGTATGGTTTTATTCATTCAAGAACGCAACACCACCAGTATGATCGAAAAATGTCCAAGGTCCAGATGCCCTACAGGTTTCAGGTCTAAGTAGTTAATTGTTTAGCCTTTTGTTCTTTGCCTTCCAACTCTCAACCATCTAAGTTCTTAGCCATTAATAATTCATTGTATCTCTTAAAACAACTATTCAAACTTTTTCAGTCTCCCGACCAGTGGCAAACTGATCCTTTTTACCTTCTGGATGCTTTATCTAACGAATGTATATAAGAGACAAATGCTGATTATGTCCCACCTGTATCCAATTTAGCTGTACCGACACACTCCTGATGATTCA
The DNA here is from genome assembly GCA_008642245.1 of Bassia scoparia. Taxonomy (NCBI): domain Eukaryota; kingdom Viridiplantae; phylum Streptophyta; class Magnoliopsida; order Caryophyllales; family Amaranthaceae; genus Bassia; species Bassia scoparia. The sequence goes on along the minus strand of SNQN01005472.1, from coordinate 7,292 downwards.
CTCAAATCTCCGGTAATCTCATCTACATGTAGCACCAAGTGGTTGAATCTGCTCCCCTCATAAGAGACATCAGATTCAATAGGAAGGAGGAATTCCACCTACTTCCAGGAATCATTAAAATTTGAGTCATCATACTTAGACAAGGTCTCACAACAGTCTTCGTTACCTCAAGTTGGTAAACGTAGTGATAACATTTGCTGTTGACCTTGCCATGCCACATCTATAGCCTGATAATATAGTTCATTTCACCTCATCCGATTAGTTACCCCCCTTTACATGATCATCTTGAACAACCAGTTAATTGGGTTGATATTCTATGGATCTATCATTTACTCTAAATGATACTATCCTATCATCAAAGGAATGAGTGTCATTATTGTAGAAGTGGTTGATCGAATTCAAAGCATAGATGACTACATTCTACTATCGTCCTATTAATCACTACGTCCCTCTCTACATTCTCTATATAGAGTACAGAATGATATCTACGTACGCCAAAAATACTCAGATATCTTAGAGAAGTCATTGGTCTATAAGACTATCGCAAATAAGTGGCACCAAGGTCACATGTTCTCTTATATTCACGTCACAGAGTCCTCCTTGTCTGTATTTATCACTTCTGATAAACGTCCTGTTCACCAATTCTAGTCCTGACACGTGTCCAATTACTATCATTAATCTATTTTTGACTACATATATCCACAAACAGAATGGAGTAGACGATGAGTGGCTGTAATAAAAGAGTACTTATATGTACTAGTACAAGTAGTTTTTATCTATGACACACACCATGTCTAAATAAATGAGCTATTACTCTAGAATAACTTCCGACTCCTTTTTTGAGCCACACTACATGAAGTAGTAATGATGCATGTAGCACCCCTACAGGAATATTGAACATGTATTGGCTCTCCGACCATTATATTCGCTCCAACTATGCACTGCTTTTCTCCCAATCTATTTACAATCACTTAATTCTTCCACAACTTATCAGACTCTATAGGTAACTATCATTGATTTGTGCATTATAACCATGACACCAAAGCTTCTTTATGCATTGTTCACGCACACTATCTTACTCCCACCCGTAGACTAAGCGTGTGAGAGAATGTTCGCAATATGCACACCTTAGTGCAAATGAGATAACCATTCAACTGATAAACTTTCGTATTCAATTTTCTCCAAATCTAGCAAAGAGACTCTAAAAAAATTTCAGAAAATTGATGAAGGACTGCAGTGGCGTGACCCTATAATTTAAAATTAGATAGAAGTGGTCTCATATGCTTTTGTCGTTTGGCTCAGTGGGTACATATAGGTTGAAAGATTCGCTATTCCCTTTAACTGACATCCCGGAAATCTCGCAAGAGATAATTAAATGACTAAATGAAGAAAACTACCTTATAAAAATCCTGCACGCTTAAAAAATACATATTAGAGACCACCTATCTTCAGATATTGAAAAATGAATATTTAAAAATATCTAAAGCATACAGTTTGCTTAGACTCAGAACTTTCAAGTTGCCCTTAACACATACTTAACATACGCCAGAATTCATCACTTGTTACCAATAGTTTCATCAAAATCATAATAGATCTGTTATTTAAAAGGCATTACAAGATCTAGACACGATTAAAATTTCAGACACTATACACTACACAATATTTCTCCAATTTAATTATGAAACTATGACACAAATTTGATAATAGGAATTAACTAAACTTCCTTTCAGCGTGGAACAAACCATAAAATATTAAAAAAAGAAAGATATATATTATAGTGCATAGGCATAAGAACCAGAGTGAAGGGCGTGGAAGCAGAGGACAGAGGAGCGTCACAGTTTATAGAGCTCAATGGAAAATAGACTCCTGGGTGCCTCCAGCAGAACTACTATGGGAGCTTAGGCTGTATGACATCTTTGAGAAAACGAGTCTCTACCACCTAATTCAATAGCATCTTATATCCTTGATCTTGAGAAGACAACAAACAAATCTAATCAAATTTCTGAGGGGAAGAATGTGAGAAACAAATGTAGGAAGCGAAGGCCCAAGGCTCAGTGCAAAACCACATACGGCGATGCAAGTAAATTCAGTTAGTTCGCAGACAGATGTCGTAAGTTAGCTTGTACACTTCATAATCTACACGTTATTTATGTTCACTACGCTGTTCCATAGTTGGAAACAAGGGTTCACGTCATATTAAGTGACCCTCTGACTGTCTCTGTCTAGTTTCATTCATGGCGATCAAACCCCCAAGAGGGACCGATTCCAATAGCGCATCAGTCGGTGCGAGCTTTGCTCTACCTCTTCAAACCCACTCCTGATATTGGGAAGGAGGTTGCCGAGAGCAAAAATATTGCTATATTTTGAATCTTCATTACAATCAGTTTTCTTGATGCTTATATTATGAACTCTGTTGTCAATGTGAATGTTCTTACTTGTTTTGCTGGTATCTCATGGGTCGTTGTCTGAGATAATCTCAATGTATTTTAGTAGCTGATCCTGTTAGTAGCGTAGGAATTTCCCCAATCAGAGATTTGCGGATAGAATTGGATATTAGTCATTTATGTGTGTGATAAGTTGAAATAGATAGTTATGAAATTATCGAAAAAATAATATGCATCATTGACTGGGATGGCTGTCGTGACTAGTAGTTATTATTCTATACTGATTATATTTGTCAGCTATTTTTCTAATCGAGCCAAAGCTGTTTGTCTCCTGCTAATACTTCGCTCTCAAGCATATAGATAGTCCAATTGGATGTACGTTCATCAATTAAACCCAAAAAGATATGAATGTCCACTCTTGAGCTATATGCTCTACGGCTTTTGAGGAGCTCCCTTTTCACACGAGTGTAAAGGTCGTCAAGTTGAACTCTAGTGGGATCGAGCTGGTTTGATGTTATAACTGCTCATTTGCTTTTTTAATTTTTAAAAAAGGGTTATACCGCCACAGTTCCACACCGAACACTTTTTGAACTCCCTTCGCCGGAGCCAGACTGTTTCAGTAGTCTCTACCCCGATTACAGCTTATCTTTATTTGAAACATTTGAATCACGCTATTCACTTCAAGTGGCTTCCTTTCTTGGATCCAAATTTTGTATGGTATCTTATGCGACAGATAATTTAAACCCAAGGAAGGCCAGTGAACTTTTATTTTCACTTGTACACTGCTTTGGGAATCCTGTTTTTCAAATAGGAGTCCTGGATATGCGTCAACCTTTCAAATATGGCATACTATGCGAGTAGATATTCATGTATTATCGCGATTAGGGCAAGTTTAGAATAGTGCTAATCAATTTAGTGTATACGTAGTCATTTTTCTTTCGATGGGAATGACAGTCTGCCTTTTTTTATAATTTTGTATTTCAAATTTATAAAGGATTATTCGTGCATATTTTTGAGTCTCTAATCGTGTGCCTAAGTAATACACACTCCACCTATTATACTCTCTGTTATGCCTAAAATAAGGATTTAGCTTTTTAAAGCTTTTTTTTCTCAATTATTTTTAGAATATACACGTGTATTTAAAATTTTAGGTAAAAAATACCGTCTTAATATTTTTTTCTTGTTTCTTTTGAAATATTGCTAATATTTTATAACTGTGCTTATTTACGGAGTCTCTTAATATTTTTAAAATAGTGACTTGTAATTTCATTGATATTATTAATAATGAAAGTCAGTGCTTTATATATCACAATACAAGCGCATTAATTTTTTTTTATATAATATCTAAGATTTCTAAATTCATAGCTAAGATCAAGATATTTTTGTAGTGTATTTGATGTACTCTTATAATTTATAATTAGAGTATTCGAATATTTTTTGTGGTTATTTTAATTACATTTATTTATGATTTAGTTGTAGTATATAATTTATTAGTCTTCAATTTTTTTACCCTTCCTATTCTTTTAATAGTTTCTAGACTTTGTGTGACGTTTAGCTGTTTTAATTCTGTACAGTCATGACAATTTTTGGTTTTAATTCTTGATTAAAGATATATTTTTTATTTGTTGTTTTCTTTTAGTATTCGTTTATGTGTAATAGAAATTACTCACTCACCACAATTTGCTCTCTACTATCATAGGTGCGTTATATATATCACTTCCATACACTCTCTATACACTTTCTATCATGGTCTTGAATCATTGTTAACTAATCTCATACTATTATTATTCACTTTTCTTTTTATATACCTTTCATCAAGATTATCTAAGAAAACGGCACTGGGGAACATTTTTCTGAGAGCAAAAAAGGATATCTGTTCTGAAACCTCAAATCACACACACCTAACATTAAATCACGACCATATTCGAAGTGTTCTGCATTACTTACAAATACCTCCATAAGAAAACCCCTATCACATTACAACCATAAATAATGTTTACTCACTAATCAAAATTTATCAATTTTTACAAATAGCAAAACCCTGATCTACATAACTATCAATAGATTAGCTGAAGTTGTAAGTTTCTGGAATATTGTCACATCGGTATCTTGCTGTAAGCCAACAAATAAAGTTTGCGTTTTCATTATGTGTTTATATAACTCCAAAATTTTTCTATAATATGTCTCTTATACATATAGGAAACTTCATCAATTATAACGGGAATCAATACTCACCTGTTTATTCTAACAAACATCCATATCACTCTCACAACAAAGAAAACTTAAGTAGATCTGTAGTGCAAACCAAAGCGATTCTGCTTCAACACCAATTCTGCTCCTACATCATACATACCATAACTCGAACCACTAAGTTTTTAGCCGTGCTTAATCATTGTATAATTAAACCTCTTCTCTACACTGGTGAGAGAGAGATGTATGACTCATCTTGCTGTGTTGTTTTTTATTGGAAAGTGGATTAAGTATAGACTAAATGAGAGAGAGACTTGAAATTATTGGAATTGAATTAAGCTGATGAGAATTAGGGCACATTATGATGTTCTAATTGGGGCTCAAAATTAGGTGTTGTTAGGTTGCTTGTAATTCCTTATTTTCTTGATGAATAATCTTGAGAGAGAGTATTTGATTTTTTTTGGGTTTGTTTCACGTTTAAATTTTGTGTCTGAATTTTGTTTAATTGTATTTATTCAAACTATCTTGTAGTTTTCAGAAAATCTCATATTGACTTTTGGGGATAGTGGAATTTGTCTCAATTCTCTCCGTTCTGTAATCTCATGTTTCCGAAGGAGGAAAGAAGAGAGAGATGATATAGGTCAAGTTTGATTTGTTTCTGTGAGCCACATGTTTGTATGGTAGACTAGTGATTCTGCAGAAAAATAGAGAACTCAAAATAGCGAGTAGATTAGAGGAAGTCCCTTGATTAGCTGTTGTAAGAATGGCTTTGATATAGAGTGTTTTGTGTAGTGGGATTATGTGGGGAGAGCACGAGAGATTTTTAATTGAGCTTAGCAATGTAATTGTTGCTACCGTAAATCTGTGTATTGTTTTTATTATCAAACTTAACAGCAACAGCGAGTACAGTGACAGTTCATTTGAATTTAAAAGCTCCAGCTACTTTTGGGGAACACGAGTAGCTAGTATTAGCGAGCGAGAAGAATCCTATATTTACTCGATCGGTTTAATCATTTAGTTTTGTTCACACCAATTTAATAATACTTTAGTACGAGTAATGAGACCATTGTTATTCAATTGGTAGCACACTTTCGTATTTATGTTATTTTGACTGCATAATTCTTCTTTGATTCCCTCTTTCGCGATATTATTTGGTAGGGTTTGTGGTGAGTGCAACCACGTAGCTCAACATATCTATCGTGTTAACTATAATTTTAACATTTATTCGCACTGGTACAAAAGAAAAAAAACATCAAAATATGCTTATGCGATGTGTGAAATGTAGGGCCTGTAACTAAATAGACTAAAAGTGATGAGTTTTGTCAGTTCGTTGCTTTATACTGACAGCGTGTTGAGGGCAGGGCACAGTTTTTTTAGACAGAATTTTCAAGAGGTGAGCCGAAACTACTAAGACTAGCGATTTGGAGATGGTTTCAGTTTAGTAGTTTTCACATACTTACAAATTAGGTATTATGCGAGAGTTTTTCGGCTTTTAGAAATTTAAAATAGTAATGCTACTTGCAACTTTGCCATTTAGCACTGTATCATTCAATAAATACTTACTATAGACGATGACATTGTTGCTTTTGATTTGCTTTTGTTATGGTGTAACTCAAATATGCATGCGTTTTATTGCTAAATAACTCGCAACATAACTAGACCAAGTCTCAGAAAAATTATAATATTTCTATTTTACATATTTCCTTTTTGTTGTTTCAGGTGCCTGTTATGAGAGGCCCCAATGTTATTATATACCATTTTCTATACATATAATTATCCAAATTTCTATAGGAATATGTGGAGTGACTCAATACATGATGATTAGAAGGTATTATTAACAAATCATACTCATTGTCGATCAAACATCACGACAAATGTAACAACATACCAACACTCTCAACCACGAACCAGTCGACTATTTTGGAAGACAAGAAGTCACTTCCATTCATTAGCAATTCTTTTCTCCGTCCCACATAAGTCAACAACCATTCCCCATATTCTGCAGTGTAGGCGCGTTTTATATACCCATCAATTTGCTCTTTGCTGACACGTTGCTGTCATCCGTTTTAAATAGAACTTAGCGAGTTGCAATTGAGATTAATTTGCCTCGCTTCAATAACTTACTACTGTAAAAGTACACACCTTAAATCTCTTTACATATGAGAGACATAATAGAATATTCGAAATCCTCCGTAAGCTCTTAAGTTATCACAGATTATCAATACAAGTTCAAGACAAGAACACAACACAAAAGTTCAGATGTCTAATGAGCAAAATAACACACTAGATTTCAAATAAAAACGAGATATACAACAAACTTTTTGATCATTATATTGACAAACAATATATGATACAATAAATATATTCGGTGTGCAGCTTATGTTTACTTCAGTGTGTGTTAACAATAAGAAAATAACTACAACTTTATCTGCCACTTCTTCCTCTATGTATACCTTGGCTATTTTCACTCTGAAACTTCATTTTAGCACATATTTTACTTATGCACCTTTAAGTTTAACTCAAAAGACTGTCAACTATGGGTATACCTAATAAGAGAGCTTGAGCTTAGAAGTTAGTCTTTTAACCTACATCCTTGAAAACATCGCCAATATTACCAGTTGATGTATCCAACATTCATCAATGACGGCACCAAATCAAGAAGAACTTCCGGACGGACATGACTGCAGCGTACTTTCACTCCTCAGCAATTAACTACTG
>SNQN01005471.1:2066-44259 GCA_008642245.1 Bassia scoparia | reverse complement strand
AGGTATTGAGAGCAGTAGTAAGATGACAGGAAGATGTTGGAAAGCAATAAGGTAGGAAGAGACGCAGCAGTTGAATTTGAATCACTATTGGTGGTAGATTATTGGTGGACCCATAGAGCTGGCACCCCCTCCGAAGGTTGTTATGTTCCATAGGGGTTTCTCGTCCCTCCCCTGAACCAGATGTATGCTTCCTGCTGTGCTGTAAAAGTGTAATATTCCACATCAACAATTACACTTAAGTCTTAACGTATATAATGCATCAGCATGTTTTAAATGTGCAGTATTATTCAGAATCAGACATAATCTGATCTGATCTGATTGATCTACTCCGTAGCATAGAATATCAGTAGATAGGGGGGGCATAGGCATTAGTGAATAGTGGTTAGTTGAATGAATAAATCATAAATCATAAATCAATATCCAAAGAAGAAGAGAGGATACTGGAGGATACTCTCCTCAGTCCTCAGTCCTCAGTCCTCTGTGTGTATGACTGTTTGTATTCATTTCAAATTGAATGGATTCCAACTTCCAAGGTGCCCATGCATACTTACAAACTGGACATTGACCATAACATCAAATATACGAGATATCAAATATCAATTCAGATTTGAGAATGCTTTTCTATCTTGGATGTATGTATAACAGTATACTGTTACTGTCAGGCATGTTCTAGCAGGACATAATTAATTTAATAATAATATAAACTAAATTAACAAGCTATGTAAGTGTGCTTGAGAGACAAGGGATAGATTGAGTAAGATGGAAGCATAGATACGTATGTACCTTGGAGAACCAGGGTACACGCATGAACCATAGCCTGCACTCAATCACAAATATCATTACATCAACACCAATTACTCATTACCACGATCATCGCAACAACACACATGATAACAATATTATATTATATATACTCATAGGATCAGTCTTGGCAAGGGTGGCAGCCCCCGGAAGTCGCAAGAGGAAGCTGACATTGATGTGCGTGGTAGAAGCTGTTGAGGCGTAAGAGGCGTGAGCCTGCAGTGTGTTTGGCAGGAAACAAGCCCTGTTTGCTGTATTGGACCGCAGTCTGCCCCACCCGCACACGCGTAGTCTAGCCAGACGAGCGCATCGTCCCTGGCCCGCTCCGTGCACGCACCACACACCCTCCACCAACCAACCTGCTGCTCAACAACCGCTATCAACCATCACCACCACCACCACTACTACTTCCATGCTTTATTTTATTTCTATTTGTATGTGTAAGAAAGGGAAACAGTTAAAGATTAGCGAATGGATAATATGTTTTGATAAAAAAAAAAAAAAAAAAGGAATGATACAGATGCACTATTTCTTTGGACTTAAAAACTTGAAGAGAATGAATGCCACAAAGAATACTAATGTGTGTGTGTTACTCTTGTGATTTGTGTTATGAGCGTGAGTTGGGTGCAGTATCTAAGCAAAGTCCTACTCGAAATTATAAGTAGTAAGTAGATCTAGTATGTATGTGAGTATGTCTACTTTACTTTGTTTCTTTTATTAATCATTTCCAAAATCCTACCTAGTTTTCTACTACTAGTACTCCGTATTTGATACTTTTCTCCATATCAAAAATAAACGCAACGATTTGACACTTTTTCTCTCTACTTCATGTCAATCTTGCGTTTATTTGATACGGATGAAGTATTTCACACACAACAATCCAAACCCCCTTTTACAAAGCCCAAGGCAACACCAATCAATTCTTCTTCTTCTAATTTATCATTTATCATGGCCTGCATATATATATATATTATATATAAAACCCTAAAAGTATAATCCAAAGATTAAGACAAGTAAAACATTTCATATAAACTCAGCTCCTTCAATTCATTTTAGATTTCCATTTATATTCCTAATTTGAAATTAAAGAGAGTACTTCCTTCATTTATTCATTTCAAAACAATGTTCTTTGGCAGTCCTCTAGAAATTAGTGTCAAATACAAGTGTTACTTTTGAGTTTAAAACAATCAAGTGGCATTATAATACATGAAAATCAATTGAGAAAAAAAGCCAAGGAAATTCCTCTGATCAAAGATTGAGCTACCTTGTTCAGCAAATAAGCCATGATGCAATGACATTGTTCCCAAATTTCCAAAATAACCTCGCCAATACACTACCTCACACCTCAATCTTTATTCAATTAATATCCTGCAAAATTCAGCTGTCACCTGTCAACAATATGCCTAATGTTGCCTTTATACAATGTTGTATAAAATATATTTCTTATACTCGTATACACCTAAAAGTAAATACGGTATAGTGTTTGCTTATCAAATTACAAACATAAGGAGTACTCAAAAGTGAACAAAACGTTTTTTTTACTCGACTCCGTTTTGTCCAAGAATATGCTCCAACCTTAAAGTTAATTGGAGATGACTAAAGCCGAGAGTCGAAATTTCTAAAAAAGGTATTTAGAAATTTTCGAGAAAATTGTCGAAATTTTCTCTTGGTCATATGATAATATGATGAACTCAAGGAAGATTGGGCTCCAAATGAGTCCATACATGAGACTTTTTATTCCGCGAACGACAAACCGACGAAACGTCAAACTCATGTAGGAGGCGACTAAGCTTTGTATTAGGGTCGAACTTTCGTAGGACTCATTCCTCGTCACCGCAAAATGTGGAAGAAATTCTGGGCAAAGCCGGGTTACGTTGGTCATCGAGATATCGTTTTTTTGGTCGAAAAATGTGGATATAATCACTGAAATAAGTTCTTTGGATAATTTTTTTGGAAAATCGCCGAAATTTTTACCATAAGTTCATCAAATGATAATACGATGAACCCAAGGAAGATATTGGGGCCCAAATGAGTTCATATGGGAGACTTTTGAGTCTACAAACGACAAATTGAAGAAACCGTCAAAACCTGTGGTAGGAGGCACTACCCTTTGTATGTGGGGCCAAACTTTCGTAGGAACCCATTCCTCATCATTGTGAAGGTGTGGAAGAAATGTGGGCAGGCCAGGTCACAAAAACATTGTTGTTTGGACAAAAAACGTGGATACATACGAAATAAGATTTTCAAAAATTTCAGGAAATTATTATCATGGTTCATATGATAATATGATGAACTCAAGTAAAATTTGGGGCCCAAAGGAGTTCATATGGGGGACTTTCAACTCCGCGAACGACAAACCGAAACCATTGTAGGAGGCAGTACGTTTGTATTTAGGGCCGAAACTTTCGTAGGACCCATCTCGCGTCACTGTGAAAGTGCGGCAGAAATACTGAGTAAAACCGAATCGGCTCAGTAAGAATCGTTTTTGGACCAAAAAACGTGGATTAACATCACTAATATGAGGTTTTGGACAATATTCAGAAAAATTGCGGAAATTTTTACCACAGGTTCTAATAATATATGAAGCCAAGGAAGATTTGGGGCTCAACTTGTCCATACGAAGTACTTTTGAGTTCGAAACGACAAACCGACAAAACGCCAAAACCATGGTAGAATGCACTACTCTTTTTATTTAAGACCGAAACTTAGTAGGGACCCATCTCTCTCACTCATAAGGTGGGGATAAATTAATGGGCAAGAATAGCCGAGTTTTCCGAGATTATGTTTTTTTGACGAAAAACATGGATTGTACATCACAAAATGAGATTTTCGTAAAATATGTTTAGAGAAAATTGCCGAAATTTTTACCATGGGTTCATATGATTATAAGATCTATCTCAAGGACGGTTGGAGGACCAAATAATCCATACCAGATAACCTTTGAGTCGCGAACAAAAATCGACGAAACGGTCAAAACCCATAGTAGGAGGCAACTACACCTTTCTATTTGGGGCCGGGACACTCTTCGTAGGACCCACCGTCGTCACGTTGAAGGTGTCGCAGAAATTCTGGGTAAATTTAACCTTAGGTTCATTAAATAATATGATGAACCCAAGGAAGTTTTGGGCCCAAAAAAGTCCAATACGAGGACTTTTAGTATGTAAACGACAAGCTGGACGATACGTCCAAACCCATTGATAGGAGGCACTAACTCGTTTTGTATTTGGGACAAAACATTCGTTAGAACCCATCCCTCGTTGTATTTGTGGGAGAAATTCTTAGCGAAACGAGCACTGGTCACCATGATATCGTATTATGGTCGAAAAGAACACGGATTATATATACACACGAAAGTGAAGTTTTCGGAAAATTTTCTGGGAAAATTGTCGAATTTTTTGTACCATAGGTTCAATATAATAAATAATGAACTCAAGTAAGATTTGCGGCCCAAATGATCCATACGGAGGACTTTGGACTCCACAAAAGACAAACCGACGAAAACGTCAAAAATCCCCATGGAAGGATGGCACTACGCTTTGGATTTTGGGGCCGAAACTTTCGTAGGACCAGTCCTCATAACCGTGAGTGTTGCAGAAATTCTGGGCCAAAATCGCGTTGGATCACCGGAATGGATAACATTTTTTGACCGAAAAGCGGTAGATTATACATCATGAAATGAGGTCTCCAGACAATTTCGAAAAAATTGCCCAAATTTTTCTCATGGGTTAATTGATAATAAAGATGCAGTCCAGGAAAAATTTGGGGGCCAAATTAGTCATACGAGGAACTTTTGAACTGTATAAAGAAAACAGGATAAACGTCGAAACACTCGTGAGAGGTTAGTACGCTAGTATTTGGTTCCAAACTGTATGGAATAGTATTTTCCTCATGACCGTGAACGTGTGACAAGAAATTATGGACAAATTCGAATTGGGTGACCAAGATGTACTTTTTGGCCGAAAAACTGGATTATATACATTCACTGAAATGAGGTCTTCGGACAATATTTGGAAATCTCCGAAATTTTTACCATGGGTTTCATATGATAATGTGATGGGTCCAAGAGAAATTTGGCCGGCCAAATGAGTCCATACGGAGGAACTTTTGGATGTCAGTTAAAGGAAACGACAAAATGTCGAAACAACTCGTGGGAAGGTAGTACGTTATAGAGTTTGGTTCCAAAACTGTTGGAACAGTAATGTCTCTTGATGTTGATAAGTGTGTGTAGAACACTTCTGGACAAATTCAAGTCGGGTCGCCGAAATATTGATTTTTTAGCCGAAAAGCATGGGATATATTCAATCTGAAATAAGGTCTCTGGAACATTTTTCGGAAAACTTGGCCAAATTTTTACCATGTTAATATGATTATAGGATTAGGTCCAAGAAGATTTGGGGCCAAATGGTCCATATGGGGAATTTGAGTCCGTTAAAGGAAAAACGACAAATGTCGAACACACTCGTGGGAGGAATACGCTTAGTATTGGTCCAAAACTTTTAAATAGTAATTCCTCGTGACTGTAAAAGTGATGTGACTGAAATTCTGGAGCAAATTTAAGCGGGTGATTGAGATTAATGTAAATTTTTTTTGCCGAAAAACATGGATCTATACTTAATTTGAACACTGGAGATCTCTGGACAATTTTTTCGAAAATTATCGAATTTTTTGCCGCGGTTTTAATATGATAATATATGATGGGTCCAAGGAAAGATTTAAGGACCAATGAGACCATACGAGGGACTTTTGAGTCGTTTAAATAAAAAACGACAAAATATCGAAACACAAGTGAGAGGTGGTACGCTTAGTTTTGGTTCCGAAACTGTTAAAAATTAATAATTCTTCATGGGACCATTTGAAGGTGTGACGAAATTCTGGACAATTCGAAGCCGGAGATCGAGATGTCAATTTTTTGGCCAAAAAACGTGGATTTATACATCACTAAAATGAGGTATCTAGACAATTTTTTGTAAAATCTCCGAAATTGTTACCATGGGTTCATTTGATAATATGATGGGTTCAAGCGAAGATTTGGGTGACAAATGAGTACATACGAGGGGACTTTTTGAGCCGTTAAAAAAAAAAAGAGAAACGTTGAAAACACTCGTAGGAGGGTAGTTATGCTTAGTATTTGGATCTAAAAACTGTTGGAATAATCATTTTGCAGCATGATCGTGAAGTGTGAATAGAAATCCTGGACAAATTCGATCGGGTGACCGAGATTTGTAATTTTTTGCCCAAAAACGTGGACTCAAAACAATGTTGATATACATCACCGAAATGTCTTCGGCCAAAAAACAATGTCTCAGTGACCCATGCTCGGTAATATCTAGAATTTCTACCACACTTTCATGGTGACGAGGAATGCGTTCTTAAAAAATGATTTAGCCTCAAATACGAAACGTAGTGCGTCCTAACAAGGTTTTTGTCGTTTTCGTCGTATAAGTCGTTCGCGAGACTCAAAAGTCCCTTGTATAAAACTCATTTGGGTCCCAAAGTTTACTTGAGATTCATCATGATTATCATATGGAAACCATTGTTAGAAAATTCGAAATATATTTGAAAATTGTCGGAGAATCTCATTTCAATGATGCTTATGTCCACGATTTTCACTGCTAAAAAAACGATGTCTCGTGAACCGGCTCAGTCTTGCCCAAAAGTTTCAGCCACACCTTCAACAGTGACGAGGGATCGGGTCCTTTGTTCGGCCCCAAAAAAAAGCATTGTGCATCCTACCATGGGTTTGACATTTCATCGGTTTGTCGTTTACGGAATCAAAATCCCCTTATAGACTCATTTGGACCAAATCTTTCTTGTGTTCATCGTATATCATATGAAACTATGTTAAATTTTCGGTTTTTTTTCAGAAAATTATCGCGGTGACCTCATTTCAGTGATTTATAATTTACGTTTTCGGCCCAAAAAATGATGTCTGGGTGGCCGACTCGGTTTTGCCTAAATTTTTACCACACCTTCACAGATGTGATCAAGGATGCGTCCTACGAATTTTCGTCCTCAAATACAAAGCAAGTGCATCCTACTTTCTTGTTGTTTAACATTTTGTCGGTTTATTGTTCACATATTCAAAAGTCCCCTATATGGACTCAATTTGGGTCCCAAATCTTCCTTTGGGTTCATTCAAATTTCATATTGAAACATATGGTAAAATTTCCGAATTTTTTTCTGTAGAAATTGTCCGAAACCTTATTCAGGTGATGTATTCTACGTTTTTTTGCTTAAAAAATACGATGTCTCGATGACCCGGCTAGGTTTTGCTCATAAGTCACTCCATAGCTCTGCCGCTGACGAGGGATGAGTCGCTATGAAAAGTTTCTGCCCCAATACAAGCGTTAGTGTTTCCTTTCAATGGGTTTTGACGTTTCGTCGGTTTGTTATTCGCGTACTCAAAAGTCCTCCATATGGGACTCATTTTTGCGCCAAAACCTTCCTTGGATTCAACAGATTATCATACGAAACTACGTTATAAATTTCTAAGATAGTAGATTTTTTTATATGTTCGGGAGTTCTCATTTCATTGATGTAATAATCCTTGTTTTTCGACAAAATTATACGATGTCTCGGTGACCCAGCGGTATTGCTCAAAATTTCTGCACACCTTCAAGGGACGAGGATTTAGTTTCTATGAAAGTTTATCCGACTCCAAATGAAAGCATAGTGCCTCCTTCATGATTTTGACGTTTCCCGACTAGTCCGTTCGTGGATTCAAAAAGTCCGCCGTATGGCTCATATGGGTCCAAAATCTTACCTTGGGTTCATCATATTAATCATATTGTAGGCTAATGTAAAAATTTCGACAATTTTTCCTAAAATTTTCCGAAGGCCAAATTTCCAAGTGATATATGCAATCCACGTTTTTCAGCCTAAACTCGATGTCTCGATGACCTGCCTTGGTTTGCCCAGGAATTTCAGCATACTTTCACGGTGACAAAGGATGGATCCTACGAAAGTTTATGCTCCAAATATAAAGCGCAGTGCCTCTAACCATGAGTTTTAACGTTTCGTCGATTTATCATTTGTGGACTTTAAAGTCCCCGTTATGAACTCATTTGGGCCAAATATATTCTTTGGTTCATCATATTATCATATGAAGCTATTGGAAAAATTTCGGCAATTTCCTGAAAATTGTGCCGAAGATCCATTTCCATGATGTAATTTACATTTTTCGACTAAAATTGATATCCTTTGACCCGGTTCGATTTTCCCCTAAATTTCCGCCACAGGCTTCAGGAATGAGGGATGGATCCTACGATGTTTCGGTTCCAAATACAAACGTACGTGGCCCCTGCCATGTGGTTTGACGTTTGTTGGTTGTCGTACGGAAATTCAAAGTTTTCCGTATCGACTCATTTAGACCTCAAATCTTCCTTGGGTTCATCATATATCATATGGAAGCTACTATTATGGTAAAATTTCAGCAATTTTTTCCAGAAAAATATCCGAATATCTATTCAGAATGTATAATCCATTATTTTCGGAAAGAAGTCTAGGTGACAAAGCTCGGTTTTCTCCCGTAATTTTTGTCAACACCTTTCATCGGTACGAGGGGACGCGGTTCTACGAAAATTTTATGTGCCCCAAATAAAAGCGTAGTGCCCTCTACATAGATTTTGACATTTTGTCAGTTGTCGTTCGCGGACAGTCACTGATGCCAACTCGATTTTGCCAAATTTTCTTCCAACACCTTCACCGTTGACAGGATGGAAACCCTACAAAAGTTCGAACACCACAGTAGAAAGTAATGCCCTCTACAATGGTTTTTGCCATTTCATCGATGTTTATTCGCGAACTTTAAAGTCCACCCCATATGGACTTATTGGGCCCAAATCTCATTGGATTCATCATATTATCAATGAAGCTATTAGTTTAAAACTTTCGACAATTTTTCTTAAAATGATCGGGCTATCTCATTTTAGTTGATATATCCTGTTTTCAAACTTAAGTCGTCATGTTGAACGTATTCAACAAGGAACACGCAACTTTGGCATTTGTGTTTGTGTCTTCCTAGATCCTAGCTAATGATAAATTTCATTCGTTAACCAATTATGTGCACAAATGCGCATAATTATTTGAGTCGTATAAAATATTACTTTGATTGTACAATAATTGGTTATGGAGGAAGCATTTGTAATTTCCACCGTTTGTGTTTCATTGGTTAACTTTTGTTTTTTACTTTTTTGGTAGTTGAAGATGTTTCAATGGGAAACTTAGCTCTCCTTTCTTTATGTACAAAACAATTTTTTTTTAAAAAAGGAAAATAAACCCAGTAAACAACCGCGTACTAAAATAGTAAATCTAAACACGGTAATGTATAATTGAATTTTTAGTGGAACTAGGTTAAACACCAATTGTTGCATCTCCCTTATAGAGGGAGTATATGGTGTCAAAAAGTGGTAGAGAGGAGAGGATAGAAAAACTCTATTACTGTCGCTCTGTTTTATTTAACAGTTTCCTACAGAAGTTCACAAATAAAAATATCAATGAAAAAATGCATCTGGAACACACGGGGAAAATCTAAAACTTTTTAAATATCAATTACTCTTCATTCGCCATTGAAATTGGCACGATTTGTGAGAGACAAACGTTCCAATTTCAATGAAAGTAGTAGCAGTTTGGCAAGATGTGGGATGGGATTTGGATATTTTTTATAAAAATTAAAATGCAACACATGACGGATTGTCTTAGCAGATATTAATTTACGGTCAAAAAAAATTCAAAGCACTTCATCTCTCTCCTCAGCAGCAACCTTTCCATGACTTACTATGTTCAAAAGAAAGTTCCCGCTAGAAACACAGGCAGAACTAGAAGTAACAATGGCAGCAAACTGCAATACGTGGCAACAGTCACTTCTCAAACTCATTTGGTCAATATGCAGGTCTTTCCTTGCAAATCTACTGGCACGAGCCTTCTGTGAACAAATTCGAAAAAATTTGAACAGCATCAGAGGAGGCAATGGGATAAAGAAACAAAATCTTGACGACCATGAGCAGGCGCGATCGGACCGTGAAATTGGGACTACACTAGACGCTAAGCAAGTGCTTTGGCAATAACCATCCATTCCACATACAATTAGAGTAACCAAAACCAGAAGATTTAACAAGTTACAAGTATTATCCAAATGTCAGATTACTAACCTAAAAAAACAAGAAAATCACTACTCCCTCACGTATCGTAATTCTCACTACGATTGCTATTATTTGTGAGGGATAAAAATTCAAAGTGTGTGAGAATTGCGAAGCGGATGGGATAAGAAATGTTTTTTTTTCCCAATTACATTTCTTGACCATACATGAAAGTGGATTGGGAGGGAGAGAAAAGGTAAATTAGAGAACAAAATTCATAGCAAATCACAACTTAGAATAAGACTAGGAGAGAAGAAGTAAAACAATCTATGACAAATTAGTAATGTTTCAACAAGTATGAAACAACCTTTTAAATGTCCTAGATAACCAATTCAATGGCATGCAGGATATTCAACACACTTTCTAATCAACAAGCAAACAAAGTTTAAGATGCACTTGCGCTTAAGGTATTCACAAAACACTTGCCACATTACACTTTGGCCACATTACTTGCCAGATATATGGCAGAATGAATCGATGACAACTGGTCTGCTGAGGATTTTCCAACTAATCAACTTAATCTTTACTCTTTAATCAGTAATTACATACAATTTTGTTCCAACAATCCATTATATTGCATTTCCATTCCTTCCTTTTAATCTTTCACATAAATGTATCCTTGTCAAAACTCAAGGCAGTGCATTACCATTTTAACATGGGAATTGAAAAAAAAAAGCAGGAAATCATTTTACTAGTCTCTAGTCAGTAAGTAGTTACTTGTAGTTGGTTTTCACAATTGCTTATAATTAGGCCATTACATGATTACATAAATAACATAATAACAAGTCTAAGAAGGTTTGATGGATCTAAGAAGGTTGTAGTACATTACTGAAAACGGCAACATACACCACAGGCAGTGCCTCCATGAACCTCGGAATAGACTTCGATTACAACACCATCTTTGAGATTGAGCTGCGTTATTACCCCAAAAACACACAGCACGCAGCAGTTAGCAAATGAAAATTGAAGAATTAAAAAAAAAAAAGAAAAGGGGGAGATAAATAATGAATTCAAGTACATCAGCTGGGGTGAAGGTAGGAGGGATGTGGTGGCCGTTGAGGATGAAACGAGCAGTGCCATATTGCAAGTTGTGATATTGGCAGTAACTGCGGAAGGCCTTTTCTATCTTCGCCGCTCGCCGCAGCTTGTAGTGTGACTCTTGATTTTTCTGTCATTCAATTCAATTCAATTTACAACCTACTTAATTAATTACACATAATCAAATCAAATACATCCATAATTACTCAATATACATACATACATACATACATACATACCTGATTCACAAATTTCACAGCGATATAGTTGGGATCCACATCCGCATTGGCATTGGCATTGGCATCCGCATTGGCATTGGCATCCGCATTGGCATTGGCATCCGCATTGGCATTGGCATCCGCATTGGCATTGGCATCCGCATCCACATCCACCTGATTATCATCATGCTCCTTCTGCTTGTTATTGTTAGAGGGATTGCCATTGTCATGGTTGTCTTTGGGTTCACTGCTACTAACATCATTCACCTCCATTATTTTATGTTTTTGGTTTTGCTATTTTACTGCTACAGTGCTACTACCTATAATTCTATATGATATGAAGTGCTACTACCTATAATTCTATATGATATGAATCATATGATACTCCTCTGGCCTCACTTATACAGTACAGTAGTAGTCCGTAGCTTGTTTTATATACAGAAGAGTACAAATTCATCAATGAAATCACAAAAAACTGATGAGAATCAATATACTTTTGTAGAGGAAAGAGGAATATCACAATTCCATAAACTTACTTTTGACTAGTACATGATAAATTGATAACAATACAGCTACCCAAGTACTAGCACAGTACTTGTATATACAAAAAAAGACAAAATCAGAGCAGCATAGTGTTTGATGAGAGTGACTATTCACTTCATGAGTAGTCATTCATTAAAGGCGTATGTAGTAGACTACTCCGTAGTAGACTGAGGAGTTCCATTATTATTATTATTCTGATTCCTGAGCACCACCTACCAGGCTACCAGGCTACCAGGCTACCAACTCATCAATTAATTCAATACCCCCATGGGCCATGCCCCCATCCCATTTATTTCACGCTGCACCTACTCTCAATTCTCAAATGCATCCATTATTACACACTTCACCAATCACCACTACTGTCTATTATCACATACATACAACCAATTCTAATCATAATCACAAGGCATTAACCAAGTAGTTTAAGGTATTAAGTAGACTAATCTATTATCTATTCTAAGGACTGAAATGATTCATGTCATGATCGTAGTCAAATATAGTACGGACCAGTGTTTTTTGTTTTAGAAAATGTGTCTAACCTTCACTCTTCAGGGGCGCAATATTTAATTTATGGCTCAAGGTTTGGATGTATTGACTCTTAGTGTTGTTTACATGTTTCATACACTTGACATTGTTACATGAGATATCTTCCATTTCGTGTCCTTTGTAAATTAAGTTATTTTTATTAATTATGATAAAGTAGTTGTTGATGAATGATCATGAGTATGAAGCTAATAATTAAGGCAAATGAGAGAGAGATGATGATTTAGTTTTATGAAAAAGAATTAAAAGCAGAGAGAATAATAAACAGAAATAGTGATACTCCGAATATAATTAATTAGGTGGTACACTGCTAGTCTGCTACTAGTAGAGTGTATGAGTAGCAACTAGCAAGCAAAGACAAAAGGTTGTACAGTTGCACTCCACTAGTGGTAGATTACATTAGTCCAATTTGTACAAACTACAAGGCAGATAGATAGATAGATAAAAAGAGAGAGAGGAATAGTTAAAAAGTTGTTAATGGAGTAATTTAGGATGGAGGAGATGAAGCAGCGTACGTAGTACTGTAGTGCTGTAGTGCTGTAGTAGAGTGACATGGAATACATTATTAAGCAGCACCGCCGTGGACATGTTTGTGGACGTCAAGTGTATCTCCGTCCTCAACATTCAGCTGCAATTAATTTAGWAATGAATGAAATTAGCTTAGGCAGATCAGACAAGCAAGAAAGAAGAGAGAGTAACGTGTATGTACTTGGTGAGCAGTGAAAGTGGGATTAACACGTTGGCCATTGAAAGTGAAGTGAGGAGTGTAGTCCAATTTGTGGAATCTGGAGTAGGACTCAAAGGCCCTCCCAAGCATGGCGTCCTTGTACACCTTGAAGTGTGTGTCTTTGTTGTCCTGCCAATTGCCAATTGCCAATTGCCAAACATAAGTACTCCATTATTAGTTATTATCAAATGTAAATGACACAATCACATATTCACATCACAATGAGACTATGAATAATGAAAGCTACCTGATCCACAAACTTGATACGAATATAGTTGGAGGAACTTGTCATATCTCCACCTCCACCCTCATTACCCTTACCATTAATCACACTCACCTTATTATTGTCCCCCATTATTCTTTTTCTTCCTTAAATAACCAACTTTAATCACCATACACCAAAAATACATACATCAAACAGAGTACGTGTGACTGAATTCAAGCTCAAAGAAAAGAGAGGAGGGTTATTTATAGGGAATAATAGGGTGGTCATAGGTCAAGGTATGGATTATAATTTTATAACGTACGGTTGGTGTGGACCGTGTCAACTTTTTTAACTCGGTAAACCATTGTCCACAAAAATATTGTCAACTTTTTATTCAGATAGTTGGAGAGAGAGTGAGTTATGAAATACAGAGGTAATGAATTAATGGCTGTGTTTGGATGATGCTTATAGGTAGCTTTTAGAGTTTTGATCAAGCAAAAACTCTATTTAATATAAATAGCAGTGTTTGGACGAGTAGCGTTTTATGGTAACTTGTAGCGTTTAAAGTAGAGTTTTGCAAAAACTACTAATGTCAACTTTCCGGCGTAGTTTTTCTCAAACGCTACAATTTACTCTTATAATTATAACATTTTTAATAAATACACTACTTCAATACGCTACTTATTTTGCCAAACACTAACAAATTATAATCACTTCAACCGCTACTAGTCGACAGCTACATCACATCTAATCTCCACCGTTAACAGCTACTCTTACGCTAGTTTTCAAACATACCCAATGTGCGATTCGGCTGTTGGGCTGGTGGGTGTTTATACTTGTATTTCAATAAATTATGAAAGTCCGTTTATTTTACATGGTAAAAATATACATGTATTGCATGAATAAATTTAAGATAATTAAATATGTAATAAAAAAATGTATAAATTCGTAAACCATTAAACTATATACTCCGTATCAAAAGTTCTGAGATGTGGTTTAAAACTAGAAATTATTAATTTGTTAGATATTTTCTTTTATTTTACCATTTTTATATTTAGTTATTTACTCCGAAATTTGTTAAAAATGTTTATTAAGATGTTAGATATTTTCGTTTTTAGTTTACTATTTTTATTTAGTTATTTAATTTATTGTTTTTAATTTTTGGATAATTTATATATTTTTTATTTAGCGATGTTATTAAGTTGTGGAATATTTTCCATTTTTTATTTATTGTTTTATATTTAGTTATTTAATTTATTTAAATTTTTTTGGATAAGATATATTCTTTTTATTTACTGTTTTTATATTTAGTTATTTAATTTTTAATTTAATGATATCTTGGGACAAAAAGTTCATCGCAAAAATTATTCGACCAAATTGGATGATTGCTTTAGGGCATTCACAATAGTTCAAATTTTTAGGAGGTTTGAACTATTGCCACATCAACATCACACAAACCCCTCACCAACAATAGTTCAATCCTTTGTTGGTGGGATCAATATTTTATTTCCCTTTTTATTTTCTAACTTTATTTTATTTCCTTTTTTATTTTACACTCCCATATCTCACCTAAATTCCACCTCATTTCAACATTTCAAACCCCTCCGAACTTTGAAACCCCTCAATTATTTCTAACAAAATAAGAGGTTTATTTTTCAAACGTTACACCTCACCTAAAAGGTTACAAACCCCTTATTGCTATTGCCCTCATAATATAACATAGATTTAGCTAGTTGGTTCATAAGAAATTATATCTTAGTGTATTAATATTGTATTATAAATTTATCAGGTGGTTTTTGATAGATTATGTATATCTTAATCCAACATGTTTTCRAAAGGTACTTAAAATATTTTATTTWATTTTTTGTATGTACTTAATTTAAAATTAATTTGAAGTTAAAAAGGTAAACACAAAAGTAATTGAGCAGTTTTGGTTAATTGGGTTTGGTTGTTGGGTGAGGACGAGGGAAAGCGTATAGGTAGAGGAAGGGAGTAGGGAGTAGGGAGTAGGGAGGAGGAGGAAATCTGAAAAGTTACAAGTGAATTGGGGAAATTGAATTGACGATCATAGTGAATTGGTGATCTAGTGATCGATCTAGTGATCTAGATTAGAGAATAGAGAAAGAAAGAACGAATGTCAGGGGTATCGTTGCAGTGCGGGGATTGCGGAATCCTTCTGAAATCGGTGGTAGAAGCGCAGGAGCATGCCGAACTCACTTCTCACTCCAACTTCTCGGAATCCACAGAGCCCGTCCTCAATCTGGTCTGCTCCTCTTGCGGAAAGCCCTGCCGCACCAAAACRGTATGTGCTCTCTCTTCTCTCTCCTCTCTTTAATCGGTGCTCTAGGGTTTCATCTTCTTATAATTCCATTGGTTGCTTCCAGGAGAGCGATCTGCACACCAAGCGCACCGGCCACTCTGAATTCGCGGACAAGACTTCCGAAGCCACCAAACCCATCAATCTAAACTCCCCCGCCGCCCCCATGGATGTCGATGGGGATGCTGTAAATGCTGCTGCTGCTTCTTCCTCTTCAGATACAGAGATGGTGGTGCCCGAGGTCGATCAAAGCTTGCTTGAGGAACTCCAGGGCATGGGTTTCTCGGCTGCCCGTGCTACCCGTGCTCTCCATTGCTCCGGCAATTCCACCCTCGAGGCCGCTGTCAACTGGATTGTTGAGCATGAAAATGATCCTGACATTGATCACATGCCCATGGTACCCTTCTTTCTTCTTCGTTTTTGCTATGTTTTATTATTATTATCTTTCAATTTTGTGTCTTTCTGCTCCCAGGTTCCTGCTGCCAGCAAAAACGACCCTCCTAAACCTTCCCTCACCGAAGAAGAAAAGAAGACGAAGCTATTAGAGCTCAGGTATATATGTACACTCAATGAACCTATAATTTTAAGTCTATAACGTTTACCATCAATGAACCTATAATTTGATGGCACTACTTTAATGAATAATGATGCCTCTTTTCACTAATTTCAGAGAGAGGGCACGAAAGAAGAAGGAAGAAGAAGAGAAGAGGATGGAAAGAGAGAAAGAAAAGGTACACTTTCTATTTGTTACATTCTTAAGTCTATATGTGCATATCACTGTTTCACTATAGTGAGAGTGTGACACCTTCCATCAACAAATCACTTGAATGCGTGCTTCACTTATTAGCTGCCAAACTATCARTTCTGTTTCTGCTATATAATGCTTTTTATTATCCATTTTCAGATATCATAACTGCCATAATATATCTTCATCTATGAGATATTATACAATCTTTTAGATGAACCCTTATACTATAACAAAATGACCATCTGTCTCTTGTAGTCATCAAAAAATAGGTGCTGTTGGCGCTAAACTATGTCACTTGACCTCCGGCAAGATTTAGTAACTTTTTTCCCCCACCTGTACTTGAGTGAAAATCTTATGTCTACAGTTTGCTGAATACAACGTAACTCCAGTTCTTTATACTTTGTTGAGACTAGAGCATCTTTGTGCATGCATAGTGGGATTATTTTTAAAGCTACACTACATAACAGTTAGAGGGTTGATGCTTTTACTGAATGTCTGACGTATGTTTGGAGTTTTTGTAGGAGAGGATTCGAATTGGAAAGGAACTTCTTGAGGCAAAGCGTATCGAAGAAGAAAATGAAAGAAAACGGTTTGTCCTCATTCATCTTCTCTTTAATTAATGTGTCCTTTAGTTTTCGTTTTGATTTATTTTTGCTGCTGAAAAGACTTTTATGCACACAATATGTGAGTTAATTCACGCTTCTTTGGCAGTTTGATAGCCTTTCGAAAGGCAGAGAAAGAGGAAGAGAAAAGAGCATTGGAAAAAGTTCGTAAGAAATTGGAAGAAGACAAGGTTCTGATTTCTTATCCATCTTGTTAATGTACCTTTACCAGTAGTAGTTGGGCAGAAGGTTCTAAACTTCTTAATGAAATAAATCTAGCCTTTTTATGACATTGTTAATTTTTTCCCCCCTTTAACCATAATTTCTGCTCACTTTGGCAAGACAGTTGACATGAAACTAGTTTTGTTTGGCCCGACGATGCCCAGGATTCGATTAGTAGATATGACATAGTGATTTAGGGCATAATTGTTTTGCAGAAAGGGAGATAAAAAAGGAAAGGTAACAATAGCCCCATAATTCTTCATTATGTTCGGTAAAATATACCATCTCGTACTGTCTTCCTCCCACATATTCATCCGCTACCTCATCAATACCATCCACACTTACAATAATAGTACCATCTCGAACCCCAAAATTCCACCACTCTTAAGCATCATCATTCCCATTGAAGACTCATTCTCACTGTTCTCCTTCTCTCTTTCAATTCATTGTTTTTTGGCTTTATTTGATGAAAAAATTATAGTCTTCAAGGAGAGTGACACTTGTTTTTTGAGTTTGAGGAGACTATTGATGAGAAAGAAGGTATTAGACAAATAAGAATTGCATAAAAGGGAAGGTTGCCTATTAATCAGAAGGTCAGCAGTGACCTCTATGCAGCTTTGCWTCATTAACGGTTATGAGTTGTTTGTATTTTTTGGGTATTAAAGAGGAGATGGAAGGAAACCAAGTCCCAAGATCGAGGAGAGAATTGGGGAAACTGAAAATGAAAAATGGGGATAGAAATTTGGAAAATTGTCGTAGCAAACGTAGGTTTTATTTCCTTTTTCGTTTCCGGTATCTCTCAAACCAAACAACCCCTTATGTACAAGACGAACTATGTGTAATGTGAGCAATTTATTTTTTGACTAATTTTGGGGCAATATAAATATTACTCTAGCTTTGTGGTTCAACAGAGGCTTCGATGCTTAGTAGAAGACTAAGTTTAGTGGGTGTAAATTGTCTAGCATGAAGTTTGCAACTTTGACTTGTAATATATATTTGTTCTAAATATTAAACAATAATGATCACTTCCATTCTTGTGGCGAGGACTTGTAACAGTAGTAGTACAAACTAATTAGGGCCTTAGATGGTTGATCTATCTATTAGTAATTGCTTCACAATAATGCAGTACTAGTTTATTAAGATAGCTTATTTAGATTAATTAATCATGGATTAAATAGTATAACTTATTAAGATTGATGAGAATGGGTGGCTAAATGATGAGAAGGTATGGAGTTATTATTTGCCGAAGTAAYAGTAAGAGGTGTCGTTTGTCATTTAGTGTTTGTGTTACAATAAGTAAGGATATAACCTCATATAATTTGAGGGAAGATGAAATATAAATAAGACYCTATAAAATAGATGAAGAGTTACTAGTAACAGTAAAATAATTAAAACCCCAATTACATAGAATATAATGTGAAAGAAAATGACAAACAAAAAGAACAAATTTAGGAGTGCAAACAAAGTCATGGAAGAGAAACTGAAAAGACTCGAGAAGACGAATAAACTCAACATGAATATTAAAAAATATGAAAGGAGAATGCAAAAATAAAATAGAATGTGAAGATCTAGGAACATGAAAAGAGAAAACAACAGAAGAGTGGAATATTGTTAGGATTAAAGACTAAACAAGTAAACAAAGATTGTACAAGATGAATAGGCATGACATGTGTCACGAACTCACGATGAAAGGCATGACAAGTGTCTTGTTCATGTAAAACACTTTAGGCATAGAAGCTTCACAAGGGGATGATGCTTGCCAATTCCAACTCCCTTGTTATAGATTAGGTATAGTTTCTTGTTTTTTCTTTGGATGTGTCCATTATTTTCGGACAAGATGGTTTTTATATGCATGTGACGATTCATCTTTGTTGCTGGCACTTAGTTATATTCTTGGGGGTGTGGGTGGATGTCATAAACTCATAAGGCAGTGTTTGGAAAATCAATTCATTTCAAATAATTCATTTAAATTCTGGCATTCAATTTTAAATTATGTGTTTTGGAAAAATAAGAATTCTAATTTCTTAATGCATTATTTCATATTAACAATCTTTTATATATAAAAAAATCACGATTTGTCATCACTCTCATCCTTGAAATTCCTCTGTTTCACTTGAGTTTCTTTCCCCTTCTACTTTCCCCAGAAATTTCTCCCTTGTCATCATTTAATCATCTTTCTAATCTTTAACTTTACGTTTCATTTTCCACTACATTTCTCATTATCAAGCCAAAAAATGATTGTGTTTGATATGTTATCTTTCTAGCATTGCTATAAACTGCTTCCATTATCAACAAAAAGGTGAATTTTGTCATTTACAATTTGATAGGTATTGCCATATTTCCAATTTCCAATGTTAACTATTTGATAGGAATTTGGATGAAGAGATGGTGTGTCTGTCATGGATTTCAAATACGTGGATTTGAGAAGGAATTTCAAATTCTTTAAAATGACCTTATATTTTAGGGATTTTTCCCCATATACCCCTGAGTTTTAGCCTAATAACCCATATACCCCCGTGTTTTTAGAAACGCCTCATATACCCCTGACACCAGATATAATAACCCAAATACCCTTACTCTTAACGGAAAAGTTAACATCGTTAATGTTTTTCTTGATTAACCCTTAATTTAACATAGTTAGCTCATATTAATAAAAAAAAAAAGTAGACATAGTTAGCTCATAATTAATCTCTATGTCTCCTCCATCTTGTTGGTTTGGAATGACTAACTTTATGTTGCATTGGATTTGGAACTCGATCTTGTTTCGGGCTCAGCAATATCAGTAAAGCTCTCTCTTTGAGCAGTGAGTGAATCTGGGGTTGAAGAGAAGAAGGACCAAACAAAAACGAAACACAACCCCAGAATCACAACTGCTGTACTGTCATCTTCGTGCATAACCCAATTGGTAGCTTTGCTTGACGACTCATCTTTTATAGTGCTGTCTTTGCTTGGCATGTTATGCCCATTTTCTCTTTCTTTCTTCGATGAGTTTTGTTAAGTTAGGTAGAAGAAGGCATTCATCAATGATCCATTGAAAGAATGAGTAATGAGTCGAAAATCAGATGAAATAATGCATGAATTGTGAGAAAGTTTATCTCTCCTCTCTCTTCATTCATACAAAATCCGAAACCCAATCAACCTTATTATTACTCATCAATTCATCATCTTCATTCTTAAACCAATGAGCTCAAAATCCAGAAATTAAACCTCCCAAAAAATCCAAAAAAAAAACCCAAAAWTTTTTWAAAAAACCCCAAAATTGAACCACCCTAATTCAAGCTCCATTCTTCTACCTTCCTTCCTCTTACCTCCTTCAATCCAACATCAATTGACAATAGCAGCATCGAAAAACGGCAGCAGCAGCAACAACAACCGGCAGCAGCAGCAACAATCGGCAACCGTCAGCAGCAGCGACCATCGACAGATTGTTGGGTTAGATTTTGAGTTGCTGAAAGTCGAATTCTGAGATTGTTTTGTTAGATGAATTCTGGGATGATAAAAGCGGCAGCAACAAAGAATGAAATGTGAAGATGAAGCAGAACCGAAATGTTTTGTTAAGGGTTTATTTTTATTGAGATTTTTGAGGGAATAGTAGTCAATATCACTATTTGCTTCAATTTTTAGATTGTTCATTTCAGATTGGTGGTAGTGATTGAAATGGGAAGAAAGGGAGATAGAAGGGATGAAGGTAGGAAAAGGGATTAGTGTAACATGAGTTGAATAATGGGGTTAAGTGTAAGGAAGACTAACGGTGTTAAGGGATTTAACGGTTTTTTTTACCTCATTAAGGGTATTTGAGTTATTATATCTGATGTCAGGGGTATATGAGGTGTTCTAAAAACACGGGGGTATATGGGTTATTAGGCTAAAACTCAGGGGTATATGGGGAAAAATCCCGATATCTTATAAGGCATGYAATTTGAACAATTACAAATCCAAAAACACAGAATATCCAAACACACTATTTAGACCAAATCCATTCTTTGAAAAGAAAATTCATAATCCAAACAGATCATAATGGTATTATCAAGTAATTGACTTCTGAGATTCAATGACGCTCTCATATTTTTTTGTTTTGTTAAAAGAATTTCACACTTCCTCCTTTTTATATACTTTGTGAGGCAATGAGGGCCGCTACGTTGAAGTTTGTTGCTCAATGGCTGTGTCAAAATCAGATAGAAGCAGTTATCTTACAGCATTTTTTTCCTCTTGTTTTTATAGGCTGAGAGAAGACGGAAACTCGGGTTGCCTCCAGAAGATCCCGCTGCTGCAGCAGCAAAACCTTCTGCACCTGTTGTGGAGGAGAAAAAGGTTTGAATGGGCATATTTGTGAACTTAATGAATGCAATTGGTTTTGTCATTATTCAAGTATACCCATATACGTTTTTGCAGGTAAGTTTGCCTGTTAAGCCTATTACAAAAGGAGAGCAAATGAGAGAATGCCTTCGATCTCTTAAAAAGAATCACAAGGTGATTGTTTCTACATTTATATTACTTTTTTTGGGAATCTGCTGTTTGAGTATGTATCTTGAATGCAATATGCTGCTTCCATCATAGTAACCTTGTCCTTGTCTCTGTTTTTTTCATTTGTTGTTCCAGGACGAGGATGCCAGAGTTAAAAAAGCGTTCCAGACACTTTTTACTTATGCAGGGAATGTGGTGAAGAATCCAGATGAGGAGAAATTCAGAAAAATTAGACTCAGTAACCAGGCTTTTCAGGTTTTGGTTCTCAACACTATACTGTTATTAATATTATACTACTTAATATAATAATATCTTGTTATCCCTGTTTTTGGTGGACTTTGAGACATCAAGAAACCCTGATTATAGTAAGGGATCTTTGGTAAGAGTGGGTATAGAATCTAAATCTCTTTGTTTTTGTGTTTGGACTAAGAAACTAAAGAAAGGGCCATAGCTTTTAGACAATTGCTTGCTTTTCATATGTATCCTCCACCTTCATCGTTTGTTCCCCTTCTTTCCAACTGCAAAGCTTTCTTCTCACCAATCACGGAGGTTCATATCCTTCATGCTCAAGCTTGCTCCATGACCACGACCATCACAACTAGTCTCTTGCTGTCAAGCATTCAAGCCCACTGTAAAATCCTTGAAAAAAGGTTTAATTTCCAAATTCGTCCATTAAAACTCCAGATCAAAAGTTTTAATGTTCGAACTAGACTATATAAACCCGAAAATACATTCAAGTATGTCACGTTCTGTCTCTCATTGCAAGTTGCAGGTTGGAGCTTTGGGTTGAGTTATGCTGGGTATGGGTTGTTTTGTTTTGGGTTTATCTGTGATGGATGTCAATTATAGGTTTTGATGTTTCCAGTGGTGGTTGAATTGCAAGGTAGTTAAGCTGGCTTTTATGTTTTTCCAGTGGGTGTCTGAAAAGCAAGGTGGTTTTGAAATTCTGGTGTGGGCTTGTGGGGTTGAGCTGGGCTGTTGGTTTGTGGGCTCTGATTAGTGGCTGGTGGTGTCATACACTAGGCTCCATAGTTTGCTGTGGTGAATCTTGAAGCCTTGCGGGGTAGTTTCTCAGTTGAAACCAAAAATAAAATGCAGGGAATCTTAGTCCCAGGTAAGGGGAGGGAACCATTAAATTATGTGGATTGAAAAGTGGTTTGGTTTGAAGCGTGGCCTCAGTGGAACTTTTTTCTTGGGTTTTAGAAATCGAAGGGTGGGAAAGGGATTTGCAAAAATGTGCAACAAAATGCTTGGAAAGGGAAACAACTGTGTTCTGTGCCTCTCCCTTTCTTGATTAATCCATACCAAACAGTTATAAGTATTCACTATGCCTACGAATATGGCTCTGTAGCTTAACTTTACCTTGTATCATGGCTTGTTTTGTTGCAGGATAGAGTTGGTGGATTGAAAGGAGGCATTGAATTTCTTGAATTGTGTGGATTTGAAAAGACCGAAGATGGTGAATTCTTGTTTATACCCAGGGAAAAAGTTGATGTAGCAGTGCTGAATTCAGCTGGTAAAGAACTGCAATCTGCCATCAATAATCCTCACTTTGGCGTTCTTTGAAGGGTTCACTTTCATCCCSAACAACCATGTTTGCCAACTTACTTCAAAGTTGAAATGGCTTTGTATACTGAACTGAGTTGTACGTGACATATATGGAAAGTGGAATGACCTTGGATTGGAATGTCAGTTTTTGCATTCCTCTGTTTTGATGACTTTATTCGATTTGTATTTAAAAATCTATTTTAATTTCATGATATTTTCATCATGTSAAGATTCTCTTTGGAGTAATTTTGAGTGGTTAAACCATTTCCTTTAATTAGTTGTCGATGCTGTTGTGATATGATATCCACATCACGGCATAATTCSAAGAGATTATTAGAGGTTTAATGACAATGTGTGAGGACCTTGTGTGGGTTTGTGGAGTCCATTAACCAATCTTGGATCACAAAACTTAGGTCAATTGTACTTGTGTTTAGATTTGTTAAAAGTTTGGATATCATCTGCACAGTAGAATAATGAAGATGTGATTATATGAGTGAAAGTGCGGAGCAAGTTGTGCCAAAATGAGCATTGCGAATTGCGATTGAATAAAAGTATTGATTATGTGGGCGTTGATAATAAAAAAACGTATATATTGATAATTGTTATGATAATAAAATGTTGTCGGCAAAGTAGGATTATGGTTTAGTGTTGAATAGTAGGAGTATAGTAGATGAAACATATAATTAAGTATAAGAAGAATTCCAGTATGCGCCGAGGACGCTTGTGTTTGGAGCTTGCTTTGGCGAACCTAAACAAATGGACGGAGTTTGAGGCAGACCACGTGTTGGTGTTGGTGTTGGCTACTTTGAAAGTTGCTCCTCATTTTTTAGTTCTCTCCACTTCTTCTTTTCATCCTCTAATCAATCAATAATAACAAATAAAATGGTGAACGAAAAAGAGAAGCAGAAGAAGAAAGTTCCAGAATGGTTGAATTCTTCCATGTGGTCCACCCCTCCTCCCCCTTCTTCCACCATCATCAAACCACCGCCTCTTCTTCACCAAGACCATGAAGATCATYCACCCAAGCATAAGCCCAAACATGAAGATCGCTCTCAATCATCCGATAATCACKCCACCACCACCGTAACCAAGCCGCCGCCACCTCWGCAACCTCCGTCTCCGCCCTCTGACGCTACCAATGCCACTTCCACTTCCTCCGCCTCTCCCTCTCCTGAGGATATCTCGCGCCACGCCCAGCTCTCCCTCGAGGTCATCCTCATTCGCATTCTCTTCCTCTTTTCTTTGTTTTTTGACCTAATTTGTTTCGTTATCGATTAATTAATTAATTAATCAATCAATACTGAGTAGCAGCAGTAGTATTGTGGAAAATGAACAGTTGTCGAAGAAGGTGATAAACCTGCGAGAAGTGAGAAGGATGGCGTCGCTGGGGCTGCCCGATGCTCCGGGAATCCGGTCAACAGTGTGGAAGCTGCTGCTGGGGTATTTGCCCAGTGATCGGGCAATGTGGCCTTCTGAGATGACCAAGAAGAGATCGCAGTACGCCCATTTCAAGGATGACCTCTTGATGTCTCCCGTATGTCAATATCTCTCTCTCTCTCTCTCTCTTCTCTACGTCTTCTCTATTCCTTTTGCATTCTCTCATTGTCTACGTGCCTAGTCAGTCAGAAATTTCGAGGAAGCTGGAGAACTCTTCCTTTGCTGATTCTCACCATGATCAACTCAAAACCCACAGTCGTTGCGTGCTCGAACGATCTCAAGTTGTTCAGGATGAACATCCCCTTAGCCTTGGAGAATCTAGTGTCTGGAACCAGTTTTTTCAGGTACCACCTTACTGCTCTCTGCTCTCTTTAACATGCCACCTTTGCTTTTCTAACTCAATTCATTATACCTTTTACCAAGTACTTGACATACTCCTTATTAAGACTTTCTTATGTTGTTGTGCCATTATTGTTACTTAGCTATACAGCATTTCCTTTTTTTTTAAAAAAATAAAAATAAAAATATTGGCCTTCATTCTTTTTTTCTTTGGTGCGAATGCCTGATAAGATTACTGAATGTCCTCATGTGTGCATAGGACACAGAGATCATTGAGCAGATAGATCGTGATGTGAAGAGAACTCATCCAGATATGCCATTTTTCTCTGGAGACACAATGTCTGCCCAAATGAATCAGGTCCATTAAGTTGTTTTTAAAATGTACTTTCTCTATCTGTGTCAAAGTTTCTTCTTTCTTTGCCAATGACTTGAAWGTTATCCTACCACAGGAGGCGTTGAGAAACATATTGATAGTCTTCGCCAAGTTAAACCCTGGCATAAGATATGTACAAGGAATGAATGAGTTATTGGCGCCTCTCTTTTACGTTTTTAAAAATGACCCTGATGAGGAAAATGCTGTAAGTTTTACATGATTCACTTTCTCTTTCTACTATGTTCTGTTAAACGTACATGTGGGGTTACTGATCTTTCTTTTGGTTTAATGTCCGTTAGTATATAATGCATGCTTCTACATTATCCTATGTTGCTGGGAAAGACGCAACCTAGGATGGCTGGTCACAGAGACTTGACTTGTCTTCCTTGTATAGTTGTAGATAGTTTTCTTATTTTATAACCTCACAAGTCTTGCTTCTCTGTTACGTCACACTTGTTGAACTTTAATTTTAAGCTGTACATAGTTCTAGCACAATGTCCTCTTAACCTTTTAACATCAAATGTCTTTGCAAGCCACAGCTTGACAGCCTTTTCATTCGCAATCAAGTTGACTTAGTTTTCTGTAGAAAAAATCTCACTGCAGGCACTCTTACTGTCTTCTGCATGTCAATTGCCTTGGACTTTCTTCAACAAGGCATGAACAGATTTTTTAATCAGTTACATACTCACATTACACACTAAAATCTGATTTCCTTGTCTCCTTATACATTTCTTGATTTGAGAGTTTGAGCAAACCTAACTAGATATGGTGAAGGAGATTAGACCCTTTCCATTGACTTTCCTAGCAACTATTAGTGGCCGACTGGTGACCACCTCTCTTTTGTCTTGTTGTCTTTCTTCTTTTAGTTCTTCAAATAGGTATATGCTATTTTTTAAATTGCTTATTTTCTCCGTTGAAATTAACTCCTTTTCCTTGAACATGCTTTTTTTTTTTCCCCTTTCTTTCGTTGCCTGGTGTCATCTTCAAATTTCTTGTTTCATTTTCTTTCTTGAACTACTCTTGTCTTCTTTCTTTCAATTAATTTGTTCATCAATGCACGGTGTTTCTTTATTTTTTATTTTTTACGTACATTTGCTCTTCTATTTTCTTCTTTGTCCACTTTTCTTTATGACTTGTAAAGTGACATTGTATGCTGTCACACAAGCTTCCTCCAAATTAGAGTGTTGTTGTGTAGTCCGCGCGTCGCCATGGCATACTTTGAAATCTCGGGCAAGTCAATGGCTTATGAAATTGGTCCATCGTGCCGCATAGGGATGATGCTACAAGAATTTGTTTTGGATGATCTTTATTCTCAAACTCAAAACATGCAAGATGGTTAGTTGTGTTATCAGCRTACATGGGGCCTGAGCACGGATCGAATATCCGATATCCGTATCCGATCCGAAATGTTTCGGATATCCGATATCCGAAAATTTTCGGATCGGATACTACAGATATRCGATATCCGATTTTGACTAATAGATTTTTAAAAAATTAAGGAAAAATATTATAAAATATTAAATTTTCATGAAAAAGAAATAATATTTTCGGATAAAGTARCGGATATCCGATTCCCCTGGATYTTCGAAATTRGATATCCGATTTTTTTTCGGATATTGGATATCCGAAAATTTGAAAATCAATATTCGATATCCGAATTTTCGGATCGGATATTCGATCCGATATCCGAATTTTCGGATCGGATAGTCGATCCGAAATCCAATTTCGAATCAGATATCCAAAAAAATCGAATCGGATACGGATCGAATATTCGGATTTTCAGATAGTTTTGCTCAACCCCAGTACATGTTGCCTCACCAAGAGCCTTTTTGGTAGGAAAATGAATGGAAGGAAAAGGACATAAAACTTTACCGTATTTGGTTATAAATTGAAGGTGGGAAAGGAAAGGAAGTGCAAGGAATTGATAGGAAAGACTCTTCACAATTTTTTCACTTTCCTTTCCTCCCAAAATTTGGGGAATATGGAAGGAAAGAGCATATATGAAGATTCAAATAATTTTAGAAAATCAAAAGAGTGTAAATGTCATTATAATTAAACCATTGTCCTTTTCTTTCTATATTATACCTAATAAACAATGGATTGCTTTCCATAAACCAAATATGGGAAAATACACTTTATTTCCTTTCCCTTCTCTTCTCTTCCCTTCTTTTCTTTTACTTATATTGAACCAAACCAAGTTGTAAAGGATATGAGTTCCCATCCTGACTTGAGTTCTTTAGGTTCAGGTTTTTTGATAGAGATAGGGCATTGATATCTTTAAGGCATCAAGTTTAGGCATTGGGCATAATGTAAAAAATGAACACAAGTCTACTATCATGGCCTTCAATGTTAAATTTCTACTGTGTGCAATCAAGCGAAAAAATAATTCTAGGTTAATATTGTGCACAAAACAAAATCTGCACTAAACGAGTATTTGATAATTGATATGAAATGAACTACTTTGTGTTCTACTTCACTAGAGATTTATTTTTTATTTATTATTTGAAAAGGAAAAAAAAAGCGGTTAGAAACTTTCATGTCTTTCACAAAGCAAAGTGAAAATTCGTGCGATTACCTTAATTATGGCATCAGATTCATTTTGTAAATGTGGAAATTATGAAAGAAAATGTTTTTTTGGATGAAAAAAGAAAGAAATTTGCTGCAAGTTACCAATTGTGGGGTATTAACAAATAGTTGAAGCTTGTGTATGAGCAATTTCGGAAGTTGTAGATGATTTACTCCCTGATTAAATTATTTTCTGCAGTAATAGAAATAGAATATACCGAAATGGGAGACCGAAAATGATTTGGTGGGAGGGAGTTAAAAAGGATTTGAATTGGATTTTCAAGCGGATAAGACTCTCGATCGTAGGAAMTGGAGGAGGAAAATTCATGTGAATGACCTCTCGGAATAATCACGTTTGGTTCATGTTAGCCGACCCCACTTATGGGATTAAGGCTCTGATTGATTTGATTGATTGATTGACTAATAGAAATAGAATTAGCTATTGCTTGGGTAAACAAAGGGTAGGCMTTGCTCATACAAAGGGTAATTTGGGGATGAAAATGTACAAAGGGTCCCTCAAAAGTGATCTTTGGTGTGTGTGTMTTTAAAATTAGGGCCAAAACAAGACGATTTTTGGAGTGTTTTATTGGAGATGGAGGCATTGGATTTAAGGCTATAATCAATGAATTTGAGATCCTAGTCGAAATTAAGGGGAGGTTATTGGGTTGCATACTTGTATTATGCCCCATGCTAGTTGCAAGGTGCGTTGTAAGATATATTAATGTGTCATAGGCTCATAGCACCACCTCGAAGGTCATCATACAAAAAATTTTGGGTTACAATATTTTCCCGTGCTTGTCGAAAGGTGCGACAAATAACATATGATTATATTAAAGCTCGGYTTCGGCTACCACCCCTGCTGCACCGGTGTCGACATGACACCTATAGAAATCTGGGAGGAAAAGCGGACTCGTCATCGACTGCTGTAGTTCTGATTTTTCTTTTTGAAAGAACCCTAGGTCTGAAATTGAAATATGAAATCTGCTAACTAAGACCTAAAATATTAGGGCTTTTGATAAGAAAGAAAAGATGAGCAAATTGTAACCATGAATTTGTTAGTTTTCTTCTCCGGCGACGGGATATGATGGTGTTACTGTTGGCTCTATTCTATGCTCTTCTCGACTTCTCCTTCATACTCTCTGTTTCTTATATATATATATATATATATATATATATATTTATATATATATATATATATATATATATATATTTATATATATATATTCTTTGTTTTAAATTGGGCAAGGGTAGGTGGTGGGACGTGAATAATAAAAAATATGCTCGGTGTCCATTCCTTTTCTTTTCCTTTTTTTTTTTAAAACCATTCTTTCCTTTTCAAACTGGTGTACATATTAATTACTTCTTGATTACCTAAATCAACATTCTCATTATTCTTCCAAGGTACTCTGCAGCAACAACATTGTAAGCATTCTTATATATTCCAAAGTCATCCCATTCTCACAGCAGAATTTTGCACATATAASAAAAGCTTTTGGTCCGCCAGGAAAGTCAGCCAATTGAATTTCATCACTTTGTTCATTGCTATTAAAAATTTGGCATAAGTGAATGAATTGAAGAGGAAGATGGTGAATGAGGTGAATGATAGTGAATTGATGTTGGGTGAATGAATTGAAGAGGAAGAAGATGGTGAATGGAGTGAATAGAAGGAGATTAGTTAAGTAGGAAAGAAAGGGGAAAAGATGAAAATATCCCCAGTTAACGAAAGTTACAAACGGAAACCGTTTTCGGTGGGTGTTTCTAAAGAAATGTGGAGTTAAAGGTTGGAGTTTTAAAAAAGAAAACCATAAGGTGGGAGTTTCTAAAATGTGGAAAGGAAAAGGTGGGAAAGTACATTTTTTCCTTAAAATTACTTTTTCATCACTGCGGTTTCACATTGTTTTAGTCCTACTTGGTTTTTTCTACTGTTWTAATTCGACGATGAAGTATGAATGTTCCTCAGGCATATTAAATGTAACTTGTATTGAAATTGTTTGGAAGTAACTCACGTTTTCTTATGTTTTATGTATGCAAGTGACATAATTTCAAAATTCATGAATATATGTGTGTTAACTTTGGAAATGGTTATAAACAATTACTCCCTCTATATCGTAATTCTCGCAACACACTAATATGTGTGTGTTAACTTTGTAAATAAGAGAGTGATTAGGTAATTGTGATTAGGTGTAAAGTATGAGAGAGAAAGAGAGTGAATAGTATAACGAAATTGGAGGGAATTTTTTATGGAAAAAGGACAAAAGTATGAGAGAGAAAGAGAGTGATTACTAATTGTTTCAGGAAATGGCTAAGGGTAGACTTCTACTTTTACTAATAAAAACTTACCTAAACTAGAAAGGAGTACAATTGTTGTGTTGGGATAATTGCGATACGGATGGAGTTGAATTAACTCGGATGTGCACCTATGTCGGATACTAGTTGCCTAATCCATGTAACATAGGTGTCAATATAATAGAGAGTTAGAGACTTCTATGTGTAATTGAGGGAAGGYGCTCGGGAAGGGATTACTTATTTTATTGAGATCAATACAAGAATGGGGAAGGTTTTCTCTAGTTCTGTCTACTTGCCTATTAGAATATTTGAAAGTAGGAAGGTGAGGTGTTCAAGACAAGGAAGATTAATATTCAATTTGGGTGGTTAAAATATTTGTTGGAAATTAAAAGAGGGAAAGTTGACTTCTAAGGAAAAAGGAAAATAAGTGGGCCACAACAAATTTTTGGGCTTCACATAGAATCGGCCCTAACATGTTTGTTTTCACAATATCAGTCAATCAATCAAAGCCTTATTCCCTTAAGTGGGGTCGGCTAATATGAARCAAAAGTGATTATTCTGTCCACATAAATTTTCTTCCTCCACTCCCAAAGATCGGGAGCCTCATTCTCTTGCAAATCTAATTGTTTTAGATCTTTTTTAACTCCTTCCCACCAAGTCATTTTCGATCTCCCTCTACCTCGTTTTAAAATTTCCCTGATTCCACTTTTCCACTCTTCTCACGTGTGCCGTCTTACATGCCCAAATTAACGCAAGTGGTTTTCCCTTATCTTGATTGCAATATCTACAACACTAATTTTCCCATGGATAACTTCATTTCTAATTCTATCCCGTAGAGTATTTCTACACATTCATCTCTAACATCCGCATCTCAATGACCCTTACCTTTCCCCTACCTTTTGAATATGCTCTTTCTTGWAAGCCCAACAATTTCCATAGAGCAGTAAAATTTTCCCTTCAACCTTAGAGAGATGCTTCGATCGCACAACACACCCGTAGCCGCTTTCTATTTAAGTCGCCCTAGTTCATCCTATGAGCCACATCTTGGTCAATATCTCCATTCTTTTGGATGATTGACCCAAGATACTTAAAGCATTCACTCATGGTGAGATCTTTTCCGTCTAACCTCACCACTCCATCATTTGTCCCTCGCCGTGACCCAAAATGACATTTCAAATARTCAGTTTTGTTGTTTCCATCCTTGAGATTGCAACCTTTGTTTCCATTGCTTTAACTTGGCATTAACCCGAGTTTTAGTTTCATCCACCAATACAATACAATACAATATCATCCGCAAATGGCATAAACCATGGTACCTCGTCTTGGATAGGTCGTGTCACTTTATCTATTACCAATGCGAAAAGGAAAGGGCTCAATGTCGATCCTTGATGCAAACCAATTGTTATAGGGAAGTCCTTTTTCATTCTATCACTAGTCCGCACATTTGTTGACACATCCCGATATATGTCCTTAACCAGGTCAATATACTTTCGGGGAATACTTTTTCAACATTTCTAGATTGATGAAAACCATATGGAGGTCTTTCTTTCTCGCCTATAATGCTCCATCATTTGCCTTAACAAATGAATTACTTCCATTATGGATCTCCCTTTTCAGATTTGCTAGTGCATATCCTTAACCGATGATCTATTACCCGTTCCCACAATTTCATAGTGTGGCTTATAAGCTTTTCCTTTGTTCTTATAAACTGGACCAAGGTGCTCTTTCGCCAATCTCGAGGGATCCTCGAAGTCTTCCGTACCTTGTTGAATAGCTCTGGTAACCAATCAATACCAACCTTACCCAAATACCTCCACACCATAGATTTTCATCAGGCCGATTTACATCAGGCCCAACCGCTTTCTTCGGTTTCATCCTCTTCAATGCAACCTCCACCTCTATTCCTATAATCTTTCGTACAAACCCCACATTGTTTTCCTCCGTTTTCACAATGTGTTAGTTGAAAATGGGCTAATTGCCCTTCCACTTCCATCTTTTCACCTCTGGCGTGCTCTCCAGTGATGTTTTCAGACATGGGTTTGTTGTTGCACTCAATTTATAAGGGATTCAATTAAAAGGCCATTGAGAAGTCAGAAGTGTACTTGAAATTTATGTGAAGTTTTTGCATAGTTTACCCCTTAGATTTGCAAGATTTATACTCTATCCAATCTTAAATAGCTGCTGTGAGATTATAGCACCATTCACTTTGTCACTTTGTAACAGAGTCATGTGGGATCTTGTTTGATTCGTCTCGACTTGTACTTTTCAAATATATAGTTTTTATAAAAAAAAATTATGTATAACTGAAGATATAAGCATTTTAAGATGCGTCTTCACCAGTGTGAAAAGGCAAAAGGCAAATGTAGCAATTATTTAAGATCGGAGGGAGTATGTGTTAGGTACTTAGGTGTTGTTGTGTAATTAACTAATTAAGTACTGTAATATTCTTCATGCTTTAGTCCACGTGATTAATTTTGGCTTTTCCTCTGCAGGCTGCTGCTGAAGCAGATACATTCTTTTGTTTTGTTGAGTTGCTTAGTGGTTTCAGAGATAATTTCTGTCAGCAACTTGATAATAGCGTAGTTGGAATCCGTTCCACTATCACTAAATTATCGCTGCTTTTAAAAGAACATGACGAAGAACTTTGGCGTCACTTGGAAATTACGTGCAAGGTAATATGTAATTACAAGTCTATGGTCTACCTTCTTGTATTGTTTCTACTTTCTGGTGCTACTTTCAACCGTATCTCTTTGGTCTTTTATGGTATTGTCCTATAGCGGAAATTTAACTTTGAACCACTAGTGTTCCCCGGCGRGCGCCGTGGCCCACTTTTGTATGTGAGTTTTATGTATGTGAATATGGTCCCTTGTTCCAAGAATGTTGCAACTACTTGAATAATTAAGTTCCAATCCTCTATTTGTTTTGTTTGATGGATATATTGGCAAACGACGAAAAGGGAAAATGATTAGTGATATCATTGGAAAATGCACACAAGAGTATTATGTTGAAGTATGAAAATTAGCAAATAATATAAGTAGGTAATGTAAAGAGCTCTCTTATTTGTGTTGGACATTAAGAAACCCACCCACATTTGAACCACCAAACCACCATCACAAAACCAAGGAAAATTGAGCAACTCATCACATACAACACCAGCATAAGTCCACCCACAAAACCACCTCACCACCACAAAGCCTTATACTCCATATTTTTAACTTTTTACCAACTAATCTATTGTACTTCAATTTATAATCTAGATTGAAATGATATTCCACATGTGAGTAATCAATCAAGTTTCAATTTTGTTTGTTAGAATAATAAATCCAGTAGTTCTTGTATTTAAAGATGAATTGAAATAGAAGAGTTTAATTTCCTTATTTGATAAACATAGTTGAATGTCTTTGTTTTCAAATGGATTGATTTTCTAACTGTTTTTCATTTGGGTGCGCTTTTGAGATCCACTAAAGAACAAAAATCTAAACTTCAAACAAAAGGAAAAAAAAAAAACAAAACAAAACGAAGTGCCATATTTCAATTCTTCAATACAAATCAAAGCAGCAAACAAATCAACTTAATAATAATTGGGGGAAATCAAAACTTTCTAAAAAAACTACAACCCAGAGTCAAACACACAAAACATGGAATTAATAAGTTCATATAACAAAAAAGTAAT
Source organism: Bassia scoparia (assembly GCA_008642245.1). Classification (NCBI taxonomy): domain Eukaryota; kingdom Viridiplantae; phylum Streptophyta; class Magnoliopsida; order Caryophyllales; family Amaranthaceae; genus Bassia; species Bassia scoparia. Next base: position 10,473 of record SNQN01005471.1, on the reverse strand, counting down.
GATAGTAATAATATAAAATGATGATAGTAATAATCTAAAATAAATGCAGGCAATACTAATAAGTAGCAGTAGTAGTAGTAGTAATAACATCCTCTGACAACTTTTTTTCTTGAGTCTCCCTTCTGCTTCGGCTAGTGCCTTCACCTTGATGTTTCACGTTCCATTTCTGCTTCTCGTCTTTCAATCGACGACGAAAGCCAATGAAAGAGGCAATCAAAAATCCTAATAAGAAAAGGTTAGAGAGACATAAGCTATATAATGCTCTAGTAGTTCAATAACAGAATACGAGAATCGAACCCAGATAATCTTCAAAGTCAACTACCTTATTAACATACTAATGTAAGGAAATAAGGCAAGTATACTGTATACTCAAATACCCAACACACAGAACAGAAGTATTCTAGCCCGTACATGAAATATAGTTAGTGCATTTGACCTAAAACTCAATTGATCATATCCAATAAGTAATAAATAGCACTAACTAATTCAAATAACTATGAGATTACTGATTATAACCAAAATCAAAACTCTCATTTGCAAAAACTCAATTCAACTTACTGCCTCAGTTTGAGCTTGCAATGCCTTAAGCTCTTGCAACTCCCTGTTGAGTTGTACTTGCTTTGTTTCTTCTTCCTTCACTGTTATCTTGAGCACCTGCACCATCATTTCACTTCAAATAATCAAAAAACAACCATTGCAATGAATTCAAACTCAATTACCCATCAAAAATTCCAACCCTAATACAACAAAAATTAACCTAAAAAATCCAAAGTAATTGAATCAAATTAAAATTAATGCAAAACAAAATAACCTCATTAGAACGACCAGCTTTTTCAAGCCTTTCGACAGCTTTCACACCACGTTCAAGGGCCTCAAGATCGAARCCAGCAGAAGTAGTCCTAGGGTTATCATTTCTCGGCTTTGGCAGCGGCTTCTCCGCCTCTTGCGGTGGTGCATTGGCGGCAGCTTGAGGCGGCGCGTTAGCAGCATTCGGCGGCGTAGCAGGTGACACCGAAAAAAGGTGGGAATTTAAAGGGGGAATGCGCATAAGCTTGCTCAACACCCATTGTTGCAGCTGCAATGGCTGAKATTACTCCTGCTGCGCATACTTTTGCAAACGTCTAATAACTCGAATAACACAAGTCCATCTTCCTTACACCAGAATAACCAGATGTTGACAATGTTATTAACATTTAACAACAAATTACAAGTTAACAACAGCATTTTCAATATCCACACAACGTGTTAAAGAACCCTGAATTTTCCAACTTTCCTATATGTTTGTCACTGTCATATGGTAGGGAAAATGATAGTCTATAATCTACAWTTTGTAGCTACCGTAAACACATAGACACTTTGAGGAAAAAAGTGATCAAAAATAAACTATGAGATCATTAAGAAGGTCACACCACTATATTACACTTAGTTGAAGCATGACTCACCCACCATTCATCCACCATAGAAGCATTTCATAAGTGGGCAAAAGCAATAGAAACCCATCACAACATCATAGAATAAGTAGGGAGCGTGGACAAGCAAATACATATTTAAATATTCAAGAAATGAACCACAAAGATTAGTCTTTTTTTCATTAAGAGAACACTTACCAAGTCAAGCTAGTCGATTGACCCAACTTGGAATCGGCTTTCCGGTTAGCTGTATACACAAATCATTGCAAAAGTGATTGCAGTTCTTGCTGATAAGATGGTAAGTATTGCCGAAGTATTGTTTAGATAACTTCTCCATCAAAGCATGAACCTCTTTAGCACCCGATTTTCGGAATGTGAAACCAGGGCACTGCTTGGGTTCCACTTCAAACACCCCAGTTGTGGCATGATCATGAGCTCCAAAAGCATACTCCACTCCGTGCACTGAACAATTAATCACCATTTTAGTTTCAAAACTCAACACAAACATGATTTGATTAGCCTTAAACATAATTCCCCTAATACAACTGGGGCCACTGAAAATTCAAGGATAATTTGACAGCAAACAAAAAATTAGTCTTCAGCACACTGGGCTAAAATCACTGATTCTAACGATAACAAAACACCATGAAACAAAAGTCTAGCACATAGATTCTTAATTCCTAAAGTATTTTACAATCCTGAATCACTCATGACTAATAATCGCCGCATCCCAAGTTCAGTGCTACATTCGACCGGAAAAGCTCTCACAAATTTTGTCAATTTGGGAAGGAAGGAGTGCACCTTAAGCAGTACTCCAGAAGAAATGCATGAAATTTGAGCAATATAAGTAGAAACTGAATCCTAAGAATAGAAGGGGTCTAAAATTAGAATACACAAAGTACTATATTGTAGGTCCCAAATCAGAGCAACACATTCCAGATATTTATGCACCAGTAAAACATTCATGTGCATTTCTTATTTTGTTAAGGTAAAGATGCGTATAATACCAAATCAAATTTTCCTCCCTTTTTTAAACAAATGCACCTGAGAAAATAAACAAACCCAATAATTCTAAATTCCTTTCAAAATTCATTCTTATTCTGTAATTCTATTTCAAATAAACACCCTGATACAGTGATACCAGATCTCAGTGTTAAAACAGCACAACATCAAATTCCAAAATCCCACAAAAAATACACACAATAATTCAACCTAAATTAAGCAGCCATTCTAAACTAATACTAAAAAAGAAAACAAACCCACATTTTATTTTTGACAATTATCAACAAAAACAACCACCAAAAAACAGATCTACATCTGTTTAAAAATCACTAAAAATGAACAGAATGAAGAAAATAGTGGACCAGGGATTCAGGGAAAACTAAGAGCAATTACTTCCACACATCACCCAGAAATCACAAAACTATGCAACCTTAAACCCTATAACTCAACAATCGAACAAGAATGGCAAAAATCAACCAGAAATTTCAATACCCAGAACATAGAATCGAGTAATAAAAAAAAGATCTAATAACAAATGTAAAGAACATAAAATCGAGTAATAAAAAAATTAGGGCTCAATTGCAAAACTTACCTTCAGCGATTGACTAATGGGATGTCCCTTGTGATGGCGACGTGGCTGAAAAGAGTTAGGTGACAGTCGTGACGAGGGTGGCCACCATGAGTAGAGATCAGAACAAGGAAGGGGAAGTAGTCGTGGGAATCAGGCGACTGAAATCACAGGGCGCAAATCATCATGATAGCAATTCACAAAGCCACATCCTACGAACATACAGAATTTAGAAAATGCATCAATCCCCAAATTGAGACCCCTGATGCCACGCAACCATCCCTAAATTTTAGTTTATTCTCAGCATTTTCTTCTACAATTGATTTTGACCCCATTTTATTATTTAAATTTATATGACGGGATTTGATTTTGTTTTGTGAGCTTCACTTGAAATGGGGAATGAGTGAAACGGGGTTTTTTTTAACGATGTTTTGAGGAAATTTAGGTGATTTTTTTTTCTAGTGTTTTGTTGTAGAGAATTAGATCTAATAAAAATAAAATTCAACCCTACCCAACCCCAATTCGAACCAAAACCCAAAACTCCAAAAAATAAATAAATAAACCACCAAGAAACTAATCCAACACCAAGATACCCAACTCCACCACCCTCACCATCCAGCACTACAACCACCACTCCTACTCCAAAACCACCACGACCCCCACCACCGATCCAAAAACCTTGTCCCAAAATTGCAAATCCAAAACCACCAACACCACCAACACCACCACCCCAAACCCTAAAATCCACCTTCAACAAAACCACGAAAACCAACTCCAGRAACCTAGTATTCAAACAAAAACACCCAATTCAGAATCCCCGTACCCTGATCTTAAGAAAATGATACTTGAAATTACCCAATTCATTATGAACATCAGCAGAAATCGAAACCCCAWAGACCCACATCCCATTTCGAGACACTCGCACAATTTGAAATATATTAGCACAAAATCACTAACAAATTGAAGAGAATAAACGCAAATACTATGAGACCCCCCTGTCAACAAACCTCAACCCTGGCGCGCTGTGGATCCACGACTTGGAAAAAAACAAAAAGGGCCACCGGRGGTGGTGCGGCGACGGCGTACGGCAGAAAATTAGAGAGGAAACCATCGCAGGAAAAAAAGGGAACCTTGCAGTGAAGATAGTGAGAGAGTAGTGATGAAAATTGCGATGAAAATGTCGAGGAAGTGTGCTTGGAAAGACGCTGAACTGGAGTTCTTCCTTTGGGTTGTTGGGTGACATGGCTGCTGACGTGGCGTGTGTGAGGGCAATTTGGTCCCTGCATTGTTCATTGTGAACAGTAACCCAAACTCTCTCTTTTTTTGTTGTATGGATATACTGATGGTTTACTTGTATCTTTGACCTCTGATGTCACCTAACAGGCTAACAACCTGGGTAATGAACACATGTTTGATTAGCTAGCCAATGACATTTTAATTATTAATTCAACGATTTTATTGCAAAAAGATTGGAGTATGTACCAATGACTAAATGATTATCTTGACTCTGTAAAGTGGAACCTTAAGCATCTTTTCCTACTTCAGCAAATCGGGGGTTGGCGGGGTGGGGCTGGCAAAGAGTGAAAGGAGGCATCCATATACACTTGGCCACATTCCAGATCAAATTATCTCGAATTTTATGCTTCTATATGACTTCAGTAGCTGCTTAGTCGTTCATGCAAAATTTGTATGCAGATCTGATATTTACGACTAATTTTGGTAACTTCCATATAGCAAARACCACATAATTAATTGAAAAAGCATATGATGCCAATTGTAGATAGCACTATAGAAGTTTGCACTGCACCTTAACCTTTGTCATCGAATGCTTAACTGCCTGCTTTTATGGTTACAGGTCAATCCACAATTTTATGCATTCAGATGGATAACTCTTCTCTTGACTCAAGAATTCAATTTCACAGACAGCCTTCATATTTGGGACACACTATTAAGTGATGCTGAGGGGCCACAGGTGTGACTAACATCTGTAACCATCATAGTTTTACAACCTTTTTATTACCAGTTCACAACCTCATATAGGTGGCACATACAGTTTAATGCTACTCAAATTTTCTTTTAACTAGAAATGAGCTCGGCAATGACTACTTACATCTTTAGCTATTGTTTATTGCTAATCCCAGTAACTGTTATGCAATTTTGTTTATGTAGCTCTTCAAAGATAACTGATAGATTATTTTCTTTGGCAGGAAACGTTGCTAAGAGTCTGTTGTGCAATGCTCATTCTTATCCGGAGACGGTTGCTTGCTGGCGATTTCACTTCAAATCTCAAGCTTTTGCAGAACTATCCCTCAACAAATATAAGCCATCTGCTATATGTTGCAAACAAGTTAAGGGCTCATCCAACTAGCTAGGTTTCTCTGGATGACACTTTAGTTCTTGATTCATTCCTTTGGCTTTTCATACTTAGCTCATTGTAGAATGCTTCTCTTTATTTCTGTTTGTAAATGTCTGTCAAAAATCATTTGTTAAACATTGTCATTTTTATTTCAGTAGTGTTGTACAAACCCATAATTRTATTTTTATTTTTTTTACAAAAAAGAAGTGAATGATTCCATTGGTTGTGAAATTTCTGTTTTTGACCTTTACTGTTGGGAACTGATGCAGTTACATTGCAGAGTTTTGTACATCCTGCTCTATCCAAAGGGCCAGTATAATTTATTTCTACGAAGTATATGTTAGGAAAACACTGTATCATGTTTATCATTTAATAATTACTCCCTTCGTATCATATCAACTGCAACGATTTGACATAAAGTAGAAAGAAAAAAATGTCCAATCGTTGCAGTTAATACGATACAGAGGGAGTAGCCCCTACCCACTTCTATCTTTATCAATAGTTTTAAGATAGTAGCATGTCCATTTATCACTTCAAATTCCAGACATTGCATCCTAGATTCTAGTTTTTCCCATGACCCGAATTAGGTAGACTTTGGTTGATTTCAAGCTCTGATACCAAGTTGCGGAACTGGACCGAAAATGTGTTTGATTATGTAGAAATATAATTACTTAGTTACTTAGTTATAAGAAAAGAGAGTTTAGAAAGACATTATAGTAAAGATTGCACGATGTAATAAACTCAAGGTTATTATTTTTTCGTATTCGTACACTGAGTTACAAGGCTCTATTTATAGAGCTCACTTACAACACTTACTACTACTACATGCAACTAAATGCATATACTATTACATGCAATAATCTACATGCAAACACATACTTACAAATACTATTACATGCAAGAATCTACATGCAAACACATAATTACAAATACTATTACATGCATGTACTATTACATGTATTTCTAAGAACACGTAGCACCTATTACTATTACATGCAACTTACTTTTTATTACAACTCCATCCAACACAAAAAAGAAAAAGAAAAAAAGCTGGGTCTTTACTTAAAGAGTACAAAGCTTAATCATATGGATCACGTCCTTGTAAATCTATGCTGACATCATCATCCTGGCTGTATTCAAATTCTGCTATATCATCTTCTTGCATGGTAGTTCCATAAGGAGAAAAATTCATCTTTAGATTTGACGGTCCCCATATCTTGTAATGGGTTCCTTCTGCTAATAAATTGCTATTTAACCAGCTACTATTATTTTCTGGTTCCCTTTTCATTAACCATTTGTAAAACTGGATGTTTTCTATAAAKTGGAAATTTGGTGGATTATCTAAGTGCACGATGAGTATTGGGTTCACAAAAACTATCTGATATGCTGGCTTTTGCTGTAATCCTTCTGTACTAGGATCTGAGCTCATAATATGTGCAGTGCAGCAACCTGTTGATAAAATTGATTCTCCTTTAGCTGCTCCTTTAAGATACTTTTGCATTTTAAAATTGATGCRTTCAGGGATGTCTGTTGGCCTTTTATAGAATAAACAATTTATGAAGCCATAATCCCATAACTRTATTATTTCTTGCCTTCTCAAATTTGTAGCATATAAATCTATATCTGCTTTAAAAGGTCATGTATATATTATTTCTTCTGTGTTGAGGTCTGGAGTTAATATTTGCTGGATTTGCTGCACTACTTTTACTCCTTTGTTTGTCCTTCCTGCTATTTCTTCTTTAAAATGGACTGATACTAAAAATTTTTGAAGCTTTATAAGATGCTGGATTACTGAGTCTTCTAATTTTTGGGAAATTAATTCCATGATGTCTGTTCCACCATTCCTCTGGCGCGCACCGACTTCTAAACGACTTTTATTGCTCATTTCCACATGCATTGTTGTGCTTTAAGACCTAACAAAGCCTTCATATATTTTTTCGGGAATTATCATTTTGCGATATAGTAAAACCACCAAAACAATGAATAGCCTTCTAATTTTGATGTCCAAGAGTTTGTTCTGGACCTGTTACTTTTTTCCATGGCTCGATTTTGTCCATAATTTCTCCCAGAACATGAGGGTGATGAYGGCTGATWGTTGAAATAGATTCGCCCCCAAATACCGAGTGTCATGCCTTCCACGGGTGTTTCGATGTTTTGTCGCTTTTTCTTGAAATTTGGATTGCGGCCTCTGAAACCCCATCAAAACTCCTCGTTTTAGCCCCAAATTTTGCCTGACATTGTAATATGGTTGCAAGAACCCTTGGTAAAAATTTTAACAATTTATCTGAAAATTGTCCGCAGGCCTTATTTTATTAGATGTGTAATCCACGTTTTTCGGCCAGAAATTGACATCTCGGCGACCCTGCTTGAATTTGTCCGACATTTCTGTCACCCCTTCACAGCCATAAGAAATGACTATTCCAACAGTTTCGTACCCAAATACTAAACATACTGCCTCATACGAGTGATTCGACGTTTTCTCGTTTTTTCTTTAACGAACTCAAAAGTCCCCCGTATGAACTAATTTGGCACCTAAAACTTCCCTAGACCCATCGTATTATCATATGAACACATGATAAAATTTCGGCAATTTTTTCGAAAATGGTCCGGAGGCCTCATTTCAGTGATGCATCCACGTTTTTCGACCAGATGGTGACATCTCGGAGACACGACTCGAATTTGCCTGCACATTCCGTCACACCTTCACGGCTATGAGAAATGACAATTCCGATAGTTTTGTACCCAAATACTAAGCGTACTGCTTCCTACGAGTGTTTCGACGTTTTCTCGTTTTTTCTTTAARGGGCTCAAAAGTGCCCCGTTTGAACTCGTTTGGCCCCCAAATCTTCCCTGGAGCCATCATATTATCACATAAACCCATGGTAAAAATTTCGGCGATTTTTCCGAAAATTGTCCGGAGGCCTCATTTAGGTGATGTATATTCCACGTTTTTCGACCAGAGAGTGCCTTCTCGGCGACCCGGCACGAATTTGTCCGGAATTTCTGTCACACCTTCACGGCTATGAGAAATGACTATTCAAACAGTTTCGTACCCAAATACTATGCATACTG